>JAULBM010296255.1:0-15226 GCA_032357055.1 Geukensia granosissima | reverse complement strand
TTCTTTTGAAACATTGTTAAATAAACCTAATTGATGCTTAGAATATGTCTAAAAATTAAAATTGGAACTTTCTAAATTTTTAATTTAAGAAGTTTATGCAAATTTAGGATACATTTCTGTTTTTGGTAGTGTAGTTGATTGAGGAAGAATTGCAGAACCACAAAGCGAGATAATTCATAGATAAAATGCATTTTTTTCATTGCAATTTGGAAATCATTATACGAAACAAGCTTGAGCGGCTGAATTTTCATAGTAGATACAACTAGTATGTCTGTCCAAATATTTTATAATTCACACTTTAAGTAGTGGTCTCTCTAAGATTCATACAATGAGGGAATCATGACTGGAAAAACAAACATATCTGACCATAAACTTTTGTTCAGATGGAGGTTTGAACAAGATTTGAAAAGACTGTTTGTCCCATGGCTCAAACAGTTGCACATATCTTTCTATAGAATGTTAGTAA
Organism: Geukensia granosissima; assembly: GCA_032357055.1. NCBI lineage: Eukaryota > Metazoa > Mollusca > Bivalvia > Mytilida > Mytilidae > Geukensia > Geukensia granosissima. The sequence goes on along the minus strand of JAULBM010296255.1, from coordinate 14,760 downwards.
AGTCCTATTTGGTGGCGTTATCTCCCCCTAATCCAGCTCTACAGAGTATTTTTTGTTTTAATTTCTTCTCAATCTCCGAAACAGAGAGTATAGTACTTCCTTCGTCAGACATAAACATCTCTGCTATATATGTTCTGACATTGCTTGCCTTGAATGTGACGTCAAAATAGTTTTGACATTAAGAAATTATTGCATCACAAGCAGGTATGACCGCCATGAGAGGAAGCTCACAAAATGGCATAATCACGTATGACAGAGTCAACTACTGGAGGTTTTACTGGAAGCTAGGAGACTCTGTTTCGGAGATTGATTTCTTCTATTATCGGTGATTAGAATGAAAATCATGTTTGTTTTTGTAAATGCCATTAGTTTGAACTTATATAAGTGTCTGTGTGTTTTGTAGGCCATGATTCACTTTAATCTTAAATTGCCTGATTCATACACTTAAGTCTATTTCAGTTCCTTTACACAATGGGAAAATGAACCTGGCAAGTTTATATGTAAAGCATAACATTAGAAAAGTTGGTTATACATTCTTCCATACCTAGGCCATCAAATGTTTATTTTGTTTTACCATTTATCCGCATCCCATCATAAAAACGTGGTATTTAAAAAATCGCAGAAAAAAATTAAGTTGAGCATTAAACTATTTTTAGGGAGTCAGTTTACTACAGCCAAAGTGTGCACTCGTACATGTGGTCCACTCAAATGCAACTATCCTTAGAAATGCCTAATTATTGGGTTTTAATCTGTTGTAATGAAACTGATTTGCTCATGCATTAAATAGTTGATTGTAGAAATTATTTCCATATTTGGTGTAAATACTGTTTTCAAGATGTGTTCATTAGAATGGTCAAGTAAGGACTGAAGTGCTAATGAATTTTATACTTGATTGGCTAGATTAGGTATCTTAATCTTACCCAAGTTAACGGCAAGAAATAATTCCCATCGAGTTATAAGCAAGTTATAATTTTACAAAATCAGAAGTGAAATTGGACCTGTAGAAGTTTAAATTCTACTGACATTTGGCGGTTGGCTGTCTCATGGGCAATCACGCCATATCTCCTATTTTTATATAAGAGACGTAGCATCATTATCGTTGTTGTGACCAAAAATGAACAAAGGAGTAGGTCTGTTAAGCCTGATATCTGGCCCAAATTTAAGATTTTAAGACACAATAATAAGTTGTAGTGAAAATGCTGTTTAATAATCGTCTTACAATAATCCATCACATTTTCTTTTATAATTTTTGTCATTTCGACAAAATGAAATGATATATTTGACTATTTGACAAGAATTTCACATTTTTGGTAAAAATGCTCAATTTTCTTAGGTGTTTTGTTCAAAATAGATATGATTGCACAAAAACATCATGAAGATATTTTAACCAAACATTCTTTAATTGTGCACAGTTTGGTTGTGATGTTTTTGTGCGATCTAAATTAAATCGACAAAATAGTGTCAAATATTGCATTGAATTTATTAATTTCTTAGTATTTTCACATTTAAAGCATTTTCTATGTGTCATGTGACCACTGTAGAAATAATTGTACTAAAAAATCTGTTGGATTTTCTTTTAAGAGACATTATTCAATACAAAAAATATAAAATAATAGATGTTAGCCAATTTTCATTTTTTAGCCAAATTCTTGGGCCAAAAATGGGCCTTAACAACCCTAGCTCTTTGGTTGGAAAATAAAGTTGTAAGACAGCAAAATCTATTATTTAAACAATGAAGGAACTGGAATGGACATAAGCATAGTGTTATTTTGTCATTTGTTCAAAGTTCTGCAAAAACATAATTACATTTTAAATGAAACATGATTTTTCCTGATTACAAATAATGTAGAACTGAAAATCAACTACCTGTATTTGTATTTCTGACCATAAATCTTGAAGCCTAATTATACAGCTGTTATAAAACTCCACCACAAATCAAAATCAATATATTTATGCCACAGGCAAAACAAATTATTATGGAGTTGGTATGGTGGGCCCCATATTTGGCTTAAAATTTTAGATTTTATGACACAATAATAAGTTTTTGTAGAAATGCTGTTGAATAACCATCTTTTAATAATTAATAACTTATACATATGTAATCATTTGGACAAAACAGTAGGTAATATTTGACTATTTTTAACATGAATTTAACTTTTTCTGTAAAAATACCACATTTTCTAGGTGTTTTGTTCAAAACAGATATGAGTGCACACAAACATCACTAAGATATTTAAACTAAACATTTGTACTTAATAAGATATTTAATTGTGGAAAGTTTGGTTCTTATGTTTTTTGTATGATTTATATCATCAAAATTGTATCAAAATTGTATAAAGTTAAGTAATTTCTTAGTATTTTCACAGTTTTACAATTTTTAGGTGCCATGTGACCGTTGTAGCACCAATTACACTAAAATATTTGGATTTTGGATTTTCTTTTTATATTCATTTTTCAATACAAATGAGGAGAAGTATTCTACACTTGTTGAAGTCCTGGTCGAGACCTCTATATTTGTAAATTTTCTTTTTTTGGCCAAATTTACAGGCCAAAAATGTGGCTTAACAACCCTTGTCCTTTCTTCTAATAAGAAAATCACAGGATTGGTGTTGAATATGACAAACTTTAACCACAATTATCATTAAGTATACCTGGTGTATGGTCGGGCCATTTAGCGAATCCTCCTGTAATAGCATTTTGTGTTTCTAACATGAAACCTCTGTTAAATTCTTTGTCTGTTAATTCAAATATATCTAACAGCTGAAAAAAAAACCAATTACAATGTAACAATGGTCAGATATTGGTTGCACCATGGTTCTTTGAATAAACGAAATTGATTTTTGATCTACCATAAAAAATATCATTTGAAAGTATGACGAAAAAGCAGATGGCAGAAAGGCATTGTTTATTATACTTACTAAATATTATGGAAAATATAAAAAGATTCAATAGTTTTTTGTAAAACTGGAAAAGAATATAATGTATGTCTAATGACCCAATAAGTTCCATAATGCAATGAAATAATTAACGCGTAACCATCTATTCCATATTCTCTCTTTTAAATATTTTTACTGAATCTTTTTTGTTGTATTGTGTGGAGGTTGTAAGAAGCTTCCCCATGCTTGAGATGAATTGCTTTATTTATTTTCGGGAACTGGAATGTATGCTGGAAAGATGCAGTTTAAATCAGTACAGCATTGTAATAGGTGAAATTCTCTACCGGTAATTTCTATCTGTATCTTTGGCTTATCTGTGCTTATAAAATAACGAAAAGTATATTTTATTTGGTCCCTGAATGTAACTAGAAATTCGCAAAGTTTGACTGATTAACTCCTTACTCATGTAGACTTACAATTAAGTTAAAACATACCTTTAATGTTGCTCCGACCCAGAACGAATAGCAAGTATCAACAGGTTTATTTGGCCGTCCCTGAAATCCTGTCTGTTGCCGGCTAATACACCATCGCTTCAATCGTTTTATTTGTTTTTCGTTAAAAGCTTCCGATAATTTGTTCATAAGTACTAATGAGGCTATTGCACAAAATGTTGATCCACCTTTAAAAAGAATGTAAAATCTTAGTACAGCAATCAAAAGGACAGCAATAATTTAACGAGCAAAGGGAAGTAATTCATGTAACTATTCTCTATGCATGTGCTGTTATTGAATACTAAGTAATTTTACTAATTAAAATTTGCTTTATTCAATTAAAAATGCATAAATAAAACCATATTATACAATTATAAATATTTATTAATATTTAAATCTCTCAGCAAGTCTGTATTGAGGTGGATTTGATTATAAATATAAAGGATATGGAACAAATGTTGTTTTCAAATTGTTTTTCCATTTATTGAAGATGAAAAGATAACATCAAAGTGAAAACTACAATATGCATTCCTCCAATTTTTAAATGTTTTTCAATGCAGTTTTTCCATTTCATATATATATCAGAGATGATTTTACGAGGTCAACAAAAATGCGGAAATTGGAATAATTACACAATAAAAAAAGAATTGTAACGGTAAAATCTGGATTTGAAATAGCGGAAATCTGCTAAAGAACATTAGAAAATCATGTCTGATATATGAAGAGCATTTGCTTAATAAATACAATATTAATGTCTAGACAGAAAATAAAGGAACCATGAGATAACAACTCACCGTGAGCTTCTGTCCCTGGTCCCTGTCCTATTCCTCCTTCATAAGACTGAAAAATACACACCATAAAGATTAAAAATTGGCTTGTTCACATGGACATATAATGCAAATTAAACGTGCATTTGAATGACAATTTCAAACACTGGCATCAAATCAATTCAATGCATATTAAAAACATTGAAACGTTAAAACATTCGCTCAATGCACATAATAATATGAATTAATTCACATTACATGTGAATGAGGCATAAAACACAATTGCTGCAAACAATTTAAAATAATACTGTATTTTCTTGTTTTTCAATGTTTAGATGACAAAAAAAAATAAATGGAAAATCTCACACAGTTAACAATTGATAATCATATTTTTTACAAAAGATATATAAACATCCAAATTTCAAGCCTTGGCAAGAAATTTTAGGGTTTAATTATAAAAACATATGATAATCTATATTTAGACTAAGTCAGATTTTGGTTCTCTAATTCTTGAACAGAGTGATTTAACTTTTTAATCTATTTTAACAGAATGATTTAACTGTTTAATATATTTTTACAGAGTGATTTAATTGTTTAATCTATTTTTACAGAGTGATTTAACCATTACTTCTGTATTGTTTGAAAACCCTGCATAATAGAGATGTTGTCAATCAAGTCTGTGTTACTGCAAGTGGCACTGACAATCACTTTAAACAATAGATCAAGAGGCAAAAAAAATCGCATAAAAATCTGAGAAATACAGAATCTGACATTGTAAGCTGACTCATCTTCATGCCAAGTTAAGAAGTTTTAGTGAAAGTAATGACCTATATGATGTTTTGAGATGTTGCAATATGTCTCAAAATTTCTGAGAAGTGCTAACTACTATGTTACTTTCTCTTCTTTTGATTGGTTGTGGCCTGGCAATTAATAAATTCTCAAGAGTAATTTTTTTTAAATCTCTCCTGTTACTCAAAGCTATATAATGATATAGGCCGCATTCAGGTATCCACCTACGCTTACCTTTGGGTAACCCTAAGGTTGAACGCCACCATAGGCGAAGCATTTGTCCATGGATTCATGGGTAACCTCCTTTAGATACATTAGGTTGCCCAAGGAAAACCATGAAAAAATGCTTTGCTTATAGTGGCATTCAAACTTAGGGCTACCCAAAGGTATCCATAGGTGTATATCCGAATGCAGCCATATTCTTCTAGTCAATCTAATTTTACCGAAATGACAGCTATTGACTTAATTCTATTTTTGCTTTATGCTGTTTCAGAGTTCAAAATAACTGAATTTGAAGCAATTGTATTCTTACCATACTATTTTTGATAAAATGTACAGCTTTTGGTATATCTATCCCTCTCCAATCATCTAATACGTAACTTATACAGCAGGCACAGTATACAAATCTCATATCATTCTCACTACCCTCTGGTACACAACAAAAACTGTAAAATAAAGTAGTAAATGAGATAAAACTTATACAGCTGGCACAGTATACAATATCAGTCTCACTACCCTCTGGTACACAATAAAAACTGAAAAATAAAGTCATACATGACATACATGTATAACTTATACAGCTGGCAGAGTATACAAATCTCATATCATTCTCACTACCCTCTGGTACACAACAAAAACTGAAAAATAAAGTAGTAAATGAGATATAACTTATACAGCTGGCACAGTATACAATATCATTCTCACTACCCTCTGGTACACAATAAAAACTGGAATATAAAATAAAATATGAGAGACATTACTTTATTAGTGTCTATTGGTACAGATCAAATGCACAAAATACAGTTCACACAGAAAGCTTTTTATGAAAATTCCAAAGCTGGTGAATTTTTCTTTTTAATTTCTCTGAATGTAACCAGCAATGTCCCAGTTCAGACTAGAGTGTTTTTTTTCTACAGAACTATATGAGTGTCTCAGTCATTCACAAACTTTCTCCGAATTTCACCAACTTTCTCTGAATTTTCTCTGAATTTCACCAACTTTCTCTGAATTTTCTCTGAATTTCACCAACTTTCTCTGAATTTCACCAACTTTCTCTGAATTTCACCAACTTTCTCCGAATTTCACCAGCAATCTCTAAGGTCAGACTTGAGTGTTTTTCATACAAAACTATATGTACTGTAATGTGATAATTATAGTTATAACTTTCACAGTTGACAAAATACACAAAATTCAAATGGCATGTCATTCCCTGCTTAAGAGGGGAGATAATTCAAAATGAATGTAACAACTATAAATACAATACAGAGAAAAAAAGAAGATGTAGTCCAGTGGGTGTTGTTGTTTTTATGTTGTTGTGTTACTTGTTTCACACAGTAAACTTATTAAGCTGACAGCCTATTTGCCAATGAAAATGTGATTTTCGAATTTGACTCTAGGTTTTACACACTTATATTAAGGGAAGCAACTCTAGACCAGACAAAGCGATTTCCAATGCAAACCAACCAAATGCAAAAATTATTTTCTCTTGATCTGTATGGTTTTTAGCATTCATCTTTGGTGAAACAGGTTGAATAGTATGACCTTTTATGTGTCCAGTTGTTTTATTCAACATTTTTATAGATTTCAAATGCCAGCATGCTGATTTATAAGGCTTTGGTCGCCAAATCTGACAACTTGTCCTGTGTGACATGGTCTCATTTTCTATTGAATTATTTCCCTTTGAGTGCAATTTTTATAGAATGAAACAAAGTCAGTAATTGGCATTTCACCTATTTTTGTTACATTTGACCATCATATTCTACAAGAAAAATTTAAAAGTGAAATGTTGTTGCTTCAAAAGCAATGCTTTCACTAATTTCTGATTGCAGGAACATTTAACAATTGTCTGGAATTTACAGAACCAACCAAGCTCCCATCATGAAGACTGCATCAAAGAGATTCTGTCAATTCAGAAATTAATGCTATTTACTATTGTTAGGATTGTGAAAGGGTTAGAATTATAATCATTCAAACTAGAATTTGAGTTTTTCAGTTTTATAGTAAAACAACATGGAAAGAGATCACACTAATAAATCTCTCATTATCATCAAAAGTCTTCGATTAACACTAAGACCACAGAAAAAAGATAACCAAGCATGCAGGCAAGAGATGTCTTGCAACATTATTAAGAATGACCATGTAAACAAATGTAGGTTTAGAGTTAATCAAATTTTATAGTCTTACATATGTTGAATTTATTTACATATTTTTCTTTTTTTATTATAATTAACTTAGTTCCTTAAATCAACAGGAGCAAGCATTTAGCCATGGAAGAAAAGTAACACATTTTTTTTCTAATAGAATGAAAGAGGTCAATTGACAGGAATGTGAGTGGTAAAACTGAATTTATTCAAATGTGATATTGTCACTTCTTTTTATTTAGATGTAATGTAAATGTATAAAAATTTTTATTTTAGAATTGTAAAATCCTTACAATTAAAATACAAATACCGGAAAAACAAAAAAGCTGAAGGGTATCTGTCAAAGTTGACAGGGACAAATGGACAACTTGAAAGCATTAATTTTACGAAGGAATTGAGGAGGACACCAAGTCAAGTTGACTCTTTTAGATGGGTATTGTAAAAGTATTAGTATTTGAGGATTCCAATTTTCCCGGATACATCTTTTCATAGCTTTTCGTGGCTTTATATTTTCGAGTATCTTACATATTTTGTAGCCAAGGTTAAAAATTAGGTTTCAGGGAAATGAATTTTTGCAATGTTCTTGAAGATAGCGGATATTATTGCTACTTTTACAGTATTCTAAGAGTTTTCAAAATGCAAGAGCTAGGAAAATTCGAAAATAACAAATTGCCACATAGAAACATTTGTTGAATGATTTATGTACAAAAATGTACATACATTGTACATGTGCACTGTATTTTTTAACTGTAAGTTTATGTGAACTGCAGGTCTAAATTGCTCCCCCCAAAGATTTATGAGGATTTATCCACTGTAAAGAAAAGTCTTGTCTTTTAATCCTGAAAATACAGTTAATATTGTATTTATGTCCCCATATGTAATGTATATGCCCATGCTTCCAGTTGGAAACAAATAATGAAACAATAATATTGTGTTTTCCATGTAATATGACACAATATGTTCCAAGGTTTGAAGCATACCCGGTAATGTATAATGAACAGGAGGGGAGTGTATATGCCATCAATCCTTGGGACTAATTTTAGCAAATTACACAAATAGCACCATATTATTGTTATTATTACTCTAAATGTTTACTTCATTGTCAATCAAAATTAGAAAAAAACACATCAAATGATTTTCCTATAGGGGCCTTACAGGGATATTACGTGGCATATTACATGGATTCGTGTTAAATATGTGTTTGCATATAATACTAACACTATTTATCCTTAGTAAAAATATGTAAAAATAATAGAGTTGAAATTATAAAGAAAGATTCTTACATGAAGAGTAACAATATGAAATAGATAACTACTTGTGTATATAACAAGCTACAAAAACATATACATTTAGTACCTCCCATCGTCTTGTTGAAGATGTTTCAGTCCAGTGGTAACAGCTCTCTTGTCTACCCCTGACAGATCATCGCCCAGTATGATTAACGACAATAAAGCAGTATATGTGTTGGCTATGTGTCCTGAGTCTAATGGAATTGGTTTCTTTCTTGCCTTAATATAAAATAACATTTTATTGTTTAGAGAAATTTTTATTACATAATTATCATGACATGTCTTACTAATGCTTTGTATATGTGTTAGTATATATATAACAAAAAAACATGTCCACATGGCCGAGTTTTCACTTTCAATATTTTTTGTGCCATTCTCTTTAAATTGACTTTTCTAAGTTGAATTTTGTAGAAAATAAATCTTGTGTTTGTGACACTGTAAATGCAGAAATCAGTGTGTTTTTATGTGACACTGTGTATTGTAAAAAAAAATCCAAAGCTGGTTAAATATCTCAGACTTTCTCTGAATTTGATGGTCATCAGACTGGAGTGTTTTTTCATACAAAACAGTCCCTGTGTGTACTGCAAATACAATGTATATTACCTCCTCAGCTTGAAATGGATGTCCAAGTGTCGTAGATCCCCTAAATCCACACTGGTGTATATTACTATCTGAAAAAATATTCCCAACATGCCTTAGAACTATCTTCATAATGATATTAATTGAATAATTGAATGATTCTGAGGTGAAGTATATTGATCTAAAGACAGTCATCTGTATATATTTCAATCACTGTCAAACTAGATGAGTATATTAAGTCAGATTCAAATGAATTATTTTCTGCAAAGAAACATATGCAAGATTTCTTCTTTACAATTGGACATGTATATGCTGAAATTAAGTGTGCTTAAAAATTTTGTTGATTGAATGGTGCTAAATGTCTAGTGGGGCCTGAGGGGGCCAAGTGGTCTAGGTAGTTGATTTAAACTTACCTGTTCAGATTACTGTAGCCTATCACCTATATGGCTATAGTTGGTGCCTGACTTTGTACCAAACAAAAAATGGGTTGCATTTAACTTGCATCCCCCATGATAAGGCTTGTCAGTTACATGTACCTGCCCAAGGTCGGTGGTTCTCTCCAGGTACTCTGGCTTCCTCCACCAGTAAAACTGACCACAGTAATATGACTGAAATAATGTTGAAAGTGACAAAAACCTAATCAAACAAATAAACAAACTAAATCTTTCATGCAGTGAATGGTGATGATGAACGAACCCTGCTTTGTACAAGACTGGCACACTGAGCCAGATTTTTAATGTGCTGGCTCATGAAAGCAACAGTCTGAAGGAAGACATTCCACTTTACCCTCAGGGCTCACGCTGGAGGGCAAAGTGGGCGAAGAAGTCCCCTTCTGGACTTTCACTTTGCTCTTCAAGTCTCTCAGGGCAAAGTTGAAGTCGCTTTGTAATATCAAGAAGTCGCTCTGCAAACTTGTGAAATCGCTCGAGTTACGCTGTAAATTTCACGATGTCGAGGAAAAAATTCGTAAATTCTTACATTCGGGTGCAAAATATTGTCAGTTTCCATTTATTTTTGTGAAATATCTGCCTGGAAAGTGTAAAACGAAGAGTAACAAAATCCAATAAACCAGGCTGAAAAGATGAAAACTTTTATTCCAGCTTGTTTTCAACAAAAGAAAATAATTGCCTAAAAAAAATTCATTCCTAAAAATCCTTAAGTACTGGAAAGGTTCAAATGAAGACTTTAACTTTAGGAAAGTAACCTTTTATAAAAACCCTCGCGTAGCACAGACAATTTTTTTTTACTTCTCTCTAAACTCCCACCACTTCTCCCTGATATCACCCCACTTCTCCCTTTCAGTCTCTCAGGGAGAAGTCACTTCTCCCTCTAACTTCAAAGTAGCTTGAGCCCTGACCCTGGCACATCATTCCAAACATGGGCTAACCACTCTTACTTCTTAATGCTGCTTGCTTAATTGAAAAGCAGTATATAAATGTACCCATTTAATACCTCTGGTTTGACACCACAACCTTCCACACTCAAATCAAGCATATTTGAAGATGACAGTGAAATATCACAGACATTTAATTTCAACATGTAATGTGGACCATATGTGTGCAGTCCAAAATTCCTAATATTAGGTCCAGATAATTTAGAAAAATGTTTTCTTGTTTTTGTTGTAGAAAGTTGAGATTTACAAGTTTTGAATGGCTGTCTCATAGACAATCATACTTCTTTTTCTATAATGATAAAATACAATTAACCGGTAGTTATTATTAACATTGTTTTTATTAATGTGAATAACGAGAATTGAAAATCAAATTTCTCACCATCAGACACAATAAATGTACATGACATAAAGATCAGTTTATTTTTCTACATACACATTATAGATCAATTAATTTTACTATCCTGGTGTAACAATGTTACATGATAAAATGCTATTGTGAGATAAAAAATACAAAATTACTGTCCTCAAACCTCACTTCATGGAGGTAAAATTTTTTAATCTCAATAACATTTTGCAAATAGATGTATATTGGTGAGTCTTAAACGAAACTATTTTCATTTGTATATTCTTTTCAATGGTAAATGAACCTAGAGCAAGGGAAAAGTCTCCACGGGTTTTACAAAAAGAGCTGTAGAAAGTCCACAGAGTAAAATATAACCAAAAATGTAGTTGCAAAATTTCTTTCTCATATCAATGCAACAAATTATATAAGTAAATGGTTAATATCATTCCATTTTCAAAATTAAGTAATTTTAAAGACAAAAAAAATTACAATGGAAATTCCCCACCTAAAACAGTGTTTATGTGCATGAAAAGTATCTGGTAAAGGCAGTACATTTTTTTTTAAATATTATGTTGGACGACAGACTGAGGTCTACTTCTTGACAAAAAATTAGTAAAATATTCCTAAGATAAAGGTTTGAAATTTCCAACAAGTCATTCTATGGAGTAAGGTTTACCGACAGTAAGTACATCTGATTTTTGATGTTTATAATACTAACTTGTACCGACAGTAAGTACATCTAAATTCTGATGTTTACAATACTAACTTGCATCATCTGGCAGTAACTGTAGAGAATAGATCCAGTCTATAATGTTCTGTTTGTCATTCTCTAGTACACAAATAGACTCCAGCATGTCTAGTCCAGAGATTCCAAAAAACGCCACTGTCATTCTGTATAGAATTAATTAAAATTTGATGAAGCAACAAACAGAACCTGAAGCATGCTTGACTGCCCCCAACCTTCATTATATTTACAAAATGTACATTGTTGTCTTGATTAATTAAATGTTGCTTAACATCCTAGTATAGATTCTATGCCTATAGTTAGTTATTTGGTGGATGGCTGTCTCATGGACAATCATGCCACATCTACTTTGATATATCCAGCTACAAATACTTCATGGATATTCAGTGATTAAAAAACAAATGCATATTGTTGATTGATTGATTGAATATTGCTTAATGTTGGTAAATATTTCATGCATATTCAGGATAAGAACATATTAAAGAATGAGTGATGATGAAAGACCCTGCTTTGTACTAGACCAATATGCTTATAGAGGGATTTTTTAACTGCTAGCTCATGAAAGCAACAGGCTGCAGGAAGACATGTCACTTTACCCAGAAATATTATTCCGACTATTGGCCAACCAGTCGTTGCTCTTACTCCTTAATGCTGCCTGCTTTGGGAGAAGCAGCAAATGCCAATTTTAATGTATTTAGTTCAAACAAGGCAGGACTTGAACCTATGACCTTCCACACTCAAGGCAAGCACGCTTACCAGTACACAACTTAAGCAGTCCAACATGCATTGATCATAAATAGACCAATTTTGATAAAAAAAATCAGTTGGTTGGCATTACAATGGCAACAATCAATTGTAAAAGGTCTTAATCCATCACCAGATGACAATTGCAAGTTTTTTGCAATTTAGACAAAACATTCTGTCCAAGGTTAGAGGGAGGGTTGAGCGCCAACCAACCAGTTTAACCTCCGCCACATATTTATGTGCTTGTCCCAAGCCAGGAACCTGTAGTCCAGTGGTTGTCTTTGTTAATTAGTCATTTCTTGTTATTTGTTCAGCATTCTTTCTATAGATTAGGTCGATCGTCATGCTTTTTAAATGGTTTCACATTTTTGTATTTTTGGGCCTTTTACAGCTTCTGTTATGGTTTATTGTTGAAGGCCATAATGGGACCTGTAGAAGTTTAGATTGGACTGTTGTTGGTGGATCGCTGTCTCATGGACAATCATGCCAAAGCTCCAATTTTATAAGCTGAAAGCATTTGTTTATTATATAACTATCTATCAAGCTGTCAACTCTTCCCTTCAGTGTATTGTGCAATTGTACTATGATAAATTGCCCCTTGTGGGCCTATTATTTGGAATAATAAAGTATTAGAAACTTGAACATGTTGAATTAAACCAAAATCAGGAACATTTTGTGAAACCAGTATTTTTTTGTTCGGTCTGTTTCTATGTGAAGTTTTTCATTAAGTTTATGTTCATAAATGGCAGTTTAAATTTTGTATAAAATCAATGTAAAGATTAATTTCTATTTCAGTCAACTGCATTGTATAAATGTATGTGGATATTTTCTTTAAATTTTGTGTTTATAGTGTTACATCAAAATTAATGCTTGCTTGTGGCAAGTGAATACAAATGCAGCATGCATAGGGAGATCAATAGAGCTGAAAGCCATAATTTCAAATCAAGGAAGGTCATTCAGGGTGAATTGGAAAGAGGTAAGTCATTTCAATTCACTTTGAATGTGTTGAGTAAGATCTAAAGAGTAATCTGATCCTTTTGTATATTGCTGAAATAAACAACTTCACTTGTCCAACTGATTAACGAAATAACTTCCCCATGATAATATCACATCCAGTCACTAATGTGTATGATTTAATTAGGTCTACATGTAATCATTTTTATAAATAACCAAAAGTCCTATAAACAGTGAGGTTAAAAGAAACGCATCTGAAATCTGGGGAGATGTTTTATCAGATTATGACAAATTGGAAATGTGTCAATTTCAACTAGGGTGTGAAATGGAAGTCTATCCCCTTTTCCTTTTAATCAAAATGATAAATATTGTTTTGGTCAATAGGTTTGTGGGCAAAAACAGTTCATGAAAAACTTAAAAGTTGATGAAGGATTTCATCTGTTGAAAATTTTACCAAATACATTCACGGATACCAAAGAGATCAAGCTTTGTAAAGAGTTACCCATTGATAAACATGTTTAAATAGCTTCCAACGTGTTTAATTTCCTTAACATTCAGCCGAGCTGAAAACGGAAACAGAATTGTCAGAAATGGCAAAGAAGAAAACATGCCTTGTGTTAAGACGGAAACCATAAAACTATACAATTTGAATGCTTCATAAAACATTAACCTGTTGTTGTCTAAAGAACAATATCGAGATGGGAGAATCTGCAGACATCTTTCAAAAAATTTGATGTGTTTCTTTTTCAGAAAAGTTGTATTTGCCATTCGTATTTTTCTATCTTCTAACATTGAAGAGTTACAGGAGTTGCTCCCCCTTGACTGTATTTCCATTTTAGGTGTTGTTTTTTTTTTTTGTCTTTTCCATCATCTACTTTTCTGATTTTTTCTCTGTTGAACCAGTGACATCTTCCTGTCATTCTTTCTTAGCTGGGACTATTCTAACGAAGTCCTGTAAAACACACCCTGCATTCGAGTATTTGGAACACGGAGCAATATGTCGAACGCGGAGCGGGAATATGGTGTTAATATGAAGGGTGGGTGTTTTAGTTTAATTTTTGTGTAATTTTAATACAGCCTCATCAGAGCAAAATGAATACATCATAATCATCATATATTTCTCTTCGTCTACATGTAGCAAATATGTTTTTTCTTTTTTCTATTGCATGCTCAGCTTGAATGCATTTTTCTACGAAAATTGTGTTTTATATCAATATTTTTCAAAGAACTCTATTATTACAAAAGCTAACGGCACCAACATTGGTCTGGTGGGTCATCATTCACAACTCGTAGTGTATATAAAATTTCAGCTTAAAACTCTTTGTAGTTTTGGTATAATTAAGATGATTTCAATGACAATCATTCATACGTGGATATAATTTACAGCGGATGATGGATATAAGGACTGCGGAGCAAACACATTTTGGGAT
>JAULBM010296244.1:0-15226 GCA_032357055.1 Geukensia granosissima | reverse complement strand
AGTGTTAAGGTAGACTTTGATTGTATAACTAATATATTTCAATCCTTTACTGGTGTTAGACAGGGAGACAATCTTAGTCCCAATTTGTTTAACTTGTTTGTAAATGACATTCCAGAAATTTTTGACTCTTCATGTATGCCAGTTTCTCTAAATCACAATTCTAATACTTTCAGTTGTCTTATGTATGCCGATGATCTGGTATTACTATCAGAAACACCAAGTGGCTTGCAAAACTGTTTAGACAAACTATCAATTTATTGTGACCAATGGGGACTAGAAATTAATATGAAAAAAATCAAAAGTATTAATATTTAATAATACAGGAAGATTTTTATGGAAATCAGCTTGAACATACAGGGTCTTATACATACCTAAGTGTTAAATTTACCATACCGGGCAGCTTTATAGAAGCCACAAGTGACTTGTATAAAAAGGCTTTAAAGGCATTATTCAAAATAAGAAAATGTTTTAAGTATTATAAACCTAAACTTAAAACTGTAAGCCACATTTTAATCACACAGTTAAACCTATAGTATTGTATGGCAGTGATATTTGGGAACATTTTTTGGCATAAAAATTACATGTCTATTAGGCGGTGGCCTAGGTAGGTCTACCGTGCATCCCCACAGTACTCATCCTATCCAACTTTTTTTAATTCGTATTTATACCCTTGTTCATATTTTAAATGTTAACAAGCATAATATTGGGATGCTTTTAGGTTTTACTTTGTATTTTGTACCCCATTATGTTAATTTTGTCTCTTTTCGTTTCACAGGTAATTTAAAGTTTAGACATTTTATGACATGTAAACATACATAAAACCATACAAATCAGGTGCTTTTGGAAAGATAAATGTATGAGCTTTTCACAACATGTCTTCTTTTTAAAATCTATTGATTATCAGAAAAGTTATAGCAAAAATTCTAGCCCTACCCTTACCTCTATTTTCGGAAAACTCGATAATTTTGCTTTTCAACTACTATACTGAAGTCTGTATGAAGTTTTGATACACAACAATTATAGACGTTTATTTAATATTATTACCCCAATGATGTTTATTTTTATTATTTTGATACTAAAAATCATGAAAAAACAGGATTTTGAAAACTTCAGATTTTTTCAGTTTTTCTCCATTTTCGTAATGCAGCGGAATTCATTAGTTATTTTTACATTTTTAAATTTGAATAGTACTATATATTGAGCATCATATTAGCCCAAGAAACCTATGCTAAATTGTTGTTCCACTCCAAATTTTATGAAAATACTACACATACCCCTAGTAATTTTCATCATATCTATTCAAACAGCAGTAATGTATATCAAAGAAACATAATATAGTGTCAATTGCTAGAAAATGATGAAAAGAAATAAAATAACGTTAACAGAGATAATAGTCTAAATTTCTTCCTAATTTTTCGAAAAATGAGTGATTTACGAAATATAGAATTTTTCAAAATGCTACGCAAGTTCCCTTTACCCAACTTGTCAGTATTTCTATTGCCCAAGGTACTATTTTTATTGCATAAATACATTAAAAATGATAACTGATGAATAATATTTACATTTTATTGTTTTTAAAATAAGTTTAGTTACAATAATTAGCGATTTTCTAAGAAAATATTAAGAGATTTCAGGCTTTTTTACTATATATCCAAGGGGAAACTTGGGCAAACAACATGATAACTGACTTTTTCTTGAGGTAGTACATCTGCTTCTATATCTGTTATCAGTTATTTAATGTTAACAAGTTATATTTTGGTTTATTTTCAAGAAATTGGATTTTACTCAGTGTAGGCATAATTCTTGCAAACATCCATTTAGTGCTATTTTGAACGCTATTGGCATATAAATAAGATGTCTTTGAGATTTTACATTAAAATTTTTGATGTTTTTCAATAATTCAATATACCATTTATCCAATAGGTGCCTAAAATTTGACATTCTTGTAAATAAATGTGAAGTAAAAGCTAAAAACCTTGCCCTTACCCTTCCCCAATTTAATGAATACAATCATATTTTTGCTTTTCAATGATGTTATTTCAGTTTTTTATATGCATTCTGTTGAAAAGATTGGTTTGTAACTTGAATATGAAAATTTACACTTTTAAGAGCTTCATTTAGTATTTCCGTTGCCCATCAAATGTTAAATTATTCTGTAAAATGGTAGTTTTTAGCAGTTTAGATTTCCCTTTTTAAGCTTTATTTTTGTAAAACAGTTAATTTAACTATAAATAATTGTTAAATCTTCTTATTTGAGCATTTTATAGCTTTAAATGAATAGTTTTACCTGAAAGACACACAACAGGTCCTAAATATAGTTCTTTATGCATGTCAGAGACCTCATTTTAATGGTCCATTGACTAGGGTCAAGTTTTAATGTTTAGGTCTGATTCTCAGTAACTGCAAGTGGTAGGTCAACAGTATTGGATTTGTTTATTGGTTGTTAGGAGTACATGACAGTCTGCCATGTATCTTATGTCCCTGACCTCATTTTCATGGTTCATGAACTTAAGTCTTTTCATTTGATTTGTCTCATTGGGGGCTTTCAGCAGTATGTCAACAGATTTTCTCTATCTCTTACCGTTTTCAAGAAAAAAGGGGTCAAATTGCGTGAAAAGTGTGATTTTGTGGGAATGGGAAATTTTATTTTTCATTGGATTTTGATGGGATTTTTTTCATTTGATTCATCTCATTGAGAGCTGTCAGTAGTATGTCAACAGATTTTCTATCTCTTACCATTTTAAAGATAAAAAGGGTCAAATTGGCTGAAAAGTGTAAATTTGCGTCATTTTGTGGGATATGTGAAAATTTTATTTTTCGTCGGATTTTGATGGGATTTTTTTCATTTGATTTGTCTCATTGAGAGCTTTCAGTAATATGCCAACCTGTATCTCAAATCATTTTTTAGCTTATAGGGGTCAAAGTGGGGAAAAAATTCAATTTTGTATATTATGGAAATTTTTCTTTTTCATCTTATTTTGATGGTTTTTTCCAAATCATTAATCCTTATGAAAAATGCAACCAAAAATAACACTCGTTTTGAGGATAATGCAGGTCAAAATGATCACTTATATTGTCATATTATGGTGTGTCCAGCACTTAACTGTGTCCAGAACTTTACTGTGTCAAGCACATTATTGTTTCCAGCAAAATACTATGTACACACTTACCCAAAGGATCTTTTTTCATCTTTCACTTTTCAACGTGCTGCAGTTGTATCATGCTGAGCTTGCGAAGCACCTCAGTTATCATTTGTAAATTGTAGTAAATATTACCTGAGCAACTTTCTCGGTAACTATGATGAGTTTTTAAGTCTGTAGACATAGTTTCCGACTTAAACATGTGAAAAACCATATGCGTTATTCAAAACTTTAACTGAGATTTTTAAAACTGTAAAATTATAAGAAAACCATAAATAAGCTACTTGTAGCATTATCTCTTGAAATTAGATTCATACAATGACAATGAACTGGTCCATCATGTTTTGGCTGGTAAGTTGACACCTAATTTGCATATAAAGGTCAGCCTACACTGCACAGAATCAAAGTTTATTTGAAGAAAATTTTGGTGATAGTTACAGTTAGTCATTTTACTCACAAATATATGTGGTTCATGGCTTGTCCAGCTATCTCCTCAAACAGTTTTTGTATTACATCATGTTACCTCTGAAAATTTTTTGCAGGATGCTTCTACCTATCATGAAGGTTGCATGGCCAAAGGATTTTGATTTTCCTTTTTGAATCTGCAAACAATGTCTTAATACAAAAACAAATATGTTCTTAATTTGGCGAAGTTTACGAGCGGGAGCATCAGTGTCTTACAGACATATTCTTTTCCAGAAATCTTCACTAATAGCAAATGATTCTAAAGAGCAAATTTCGGGTGCTCCTATGACAACAGAACCTTCTAGTTTGCTGATTAGAAATTCAAGACCATCACCACCACAGCCACACTAACTTAAACAATTGACCCTATGGGAATTTTTTTCAAATTTCTACTCGTCTGAAATACAAATTGAATTGAAGTGATATTTTATATGTGGTGTTAATGATCCTTTGAATGTCCTCTAAAAAAGTTAGGTTTTTGTTGAGGTCAGTTATTGAAGATAACTGGATTGGATTTGGTTGAAAATTGGACCCTATGGGAAATTTGTTAAATTTTCTTCTCATCTGAAACTGCCAATTCAATTGAAATAGTATGTGGTGTTTAAAATCCTTTGATGATCTTTTTCAAAGTTTACAAAAGTTGTTGTGGTTTTCACTGCCATGGAATATTCAAGATGGCACTCACAGCTGGACATGCAGGGTCATATTTTGCCTCTCAAATCAAGCCTTTACCAATTTATATGATGTGCTCCTTAACAAGAGAAATGAATGATAAAAGAGAAATAATGGTGAGCCCTTTGCAATCAAAGTTTTTACAATTTTGCTCAAATTTGGGTACTTTTAACGTAAATAACAAATTCTTTTTGTAATTCTGATGTTTGAAATTGTGAAAGAAGTAAAAGATATGAGGCATTTTATAATTTTAACCAAAAATGGTAGCCAAATAATGTCATTACAGCACTTAATCCTTTGTTCAAATTTCTACTAGTCTGAAACTACTTAGCAGATTGAAAACATTTATTGCGAAAGTTATGTTTTAAAGTTAAGATCACCACCACTGCTGACATTGGATCCTTTGGTAAATTTTTTCAGATTTCTTCTCGTCTGAAACTATTACCATAATCACTGTATTAGATGCCTTGTGAAGAAAATAAGAAATTTCCCTTTTTTTCAATATTGTATTCAGGGAGTTTGTGGGAGCCCTTAAGGATTTTAATCAAAATTAAGTTTAGGGGGTGCTTAATACAAGGAATACACTGTACAATAGGATGCTTGAAATTGTGTGAAATCTTCGATGATCCTCTACAAAAGTTAAATGTTTTTCTCACAGACCCTTGGGTCTAGGGTCTGATTTTGTCACAAAACAGCTAACTGTCATTATTTGAACTATTTCCTTTGTGTCTTAATCTAATGTGTTTTATATTATGCCCTGATTTCTCGTATTTAGTCATAGAAGTTAAAGAAGAGAAATTGACTTTGTTTACATTGGGCCCTTTGGGAAATTTGTTCACATTTCTTTTTCATATGATTTTTTGTTTGAATGATTCTTGAATTGGATGGTCCTCAAACTTTTCATACTGATAGGATAGTCAAGGTAGGGGCCACAAGTGGACCTTAATTAATGTTGAACCCTGCATGTATGTGAAATAAATTCCATTTCTTGAAAAACTACCCAGAGGATTATACTTCCTGGCTGAGAACCATATTCCGAAGTCTGACTACTCTTGGGATGGTCAAGTATTTATACATCTAGTCAACCGAACACATGCACTAACATAACTTTTATCAGAGCTTCTACCTCCTGGCAGAGAAAATGAACAGTATATTTCTGTAACTTCACAGCCTTGCTTGAATATCATAATGAAATTATGGACACCATGTACATTAGGTCACATTTTAAAAAATGTATCTGTTTCCCATCTCCCTACCATTCATCATAAAACAGGGTAGATAGGTAGGCTCATAGATTTTTTTTTCATTTTCAAACATTTTCAAATATTAATTATCCATTTGGTAAAGTAATAAGTATAAGAAAAAATAACAACTTTAAAAGCCAAGAAAAACTTTTGGGTAAGGACCCATTTTCAGTGGGTAGGTTGGGAGAAGACAAACAGACAACTTTTTAACTTTGCCATGGTAGTTCAAATGTAAAATGCAGCATTTTGATGCAAAATGATTCTTGATCAAAGCAATAACTGTCATCATCTACCATCCTTAGTTCATTAATGGTTTTTATGGAATATTAAATGGACAAAAATTAAAATCTTAATTTTCAGTGCTTTTGAATAAAGCACCCCATCCCAATCCATATGCCTACACATCATTTTGGGCCTTGCTACACCCTAATGCTTGGTGCCAGCTTGCTTGACTTCATAAATACTTTGACATATTTTGGCATATCCTTAATTAATAATATCTGATAATTGAATTCATTCTTGGTAAGTTTTAGAAAAAAAATCAAAAGTAAAAAATGCTCAGCAGTATAAAATGGATGCAAATGATTTAACTAATACATGTCTGCTACAATTTTCTTGGACCATATCTTGTTTCAAGAAAGGCTATGTGCACCATTACATATGACTGGTGCATCAGAATCAAACATTAATCAGAGGATGTATATGTAAAAACACATAGTTTTTTATGGTTCACTTTTACTTGTCAGTGAAAATAACTATCCATTCATGAGACATGATATACCCTGAGAAACCTATATTGCCTGTTTATGATAAATCATATGTTTACGTGACATATGGTTACGAAGACAAGAAAGAAAGTATGGAAAACAAAGAACATGAATTCCAAAAATAAAGCTGAGTAGTTATTTGTACTGGCGTCTGCATGTAAGGTAACAATAAAACTATTCATTGCATTGTAAAAAATATAGATTTATGTACATGTTTATAAAGTCTTATTCCAAATAGAAATGCTTGTGAAGCCTTCATATTCTGACGTATTATTTGATTGATTTTATAGGAGATCAATGTTTTAGATTTTGCTGATGGGTCATTCAAACATCATTAATATATGAGTAGTCCATTAAAGTTACTCAAACATTGATTTGTGCATAAGATTTATAGCCCTGTGCCATCATAGAATGAATTACAAATAGGAAGCACTTACAGTAATTATCCACATAAAGATGGTGAAAGGTTATCCTGTGATTGTTATATTGGTTTTTTTGCATAATTCCATTCATATTCGTTCATATAAGTATAGAATACAAAACTACAGTATATATTCGTCACTTGTGATTTTTCACTAAATATATTATATATAAAACAAAATTTTTTCAAAAAATTATTTTGAAGTTGTCTCTGGTCCAATTTTCATTAAATATCCACTATTAAACAGAATTTTTTTTAGAGTTTTATTGTTTATTTGATATAATTTTCTAACCTGTGGTATTCAAGACATAAAGTTTAGTTTATGATGTAATTTTCCCCTATTTATGATGTTAATATTTACATTCCTGTTCAACTCACTTATTAATTGCTAATCAGAAACTATGTCCAAATAAATAATTAAACTGCTGAAATTTCCTGTCTAATGGTGAAAATTTCATGAAAATGGGTTTAAAACTAACTTCTGAATAATTTTTTTGAAAATTTGTAGTTTTATATGAAATAGTCTTCAGTCAAAAGTATTCGGAACTTGCAAAATTACCCTATTGTTCCAACCAAATCTTGATTTTTAAAAAAATTATTGAACAGCCATTTCTTGGTCGATTTTTTCATGAGAAACTTGTGGTATCTTTTTAGCAGGCCTTCAAGCATCCCTATATTTCCTATATTTCCTATAAAAATCCCTATCTTTTAGAAAATGCCCTATAATCCCTATATTTTTGTTCCAAATAGCCCTTTTCCCTCTATTAACCCTACAAATTAGAATGGATTGGTAAAAAAGTTAAAATGTGGAATTTTATGTGTACATGTTCCATCTGCAAAAGTAAGTTAGGTTTTCCTTATTGGCATTCTGTAGTGCAGTCATTTTCAAAACTTGATTAAAGTGTGTATACATTGTAAAAAAAGACACTGGTAAGCGTCTCTATTTTTACCACACAAGGAAGTATGTATTCTTATGCTATATTTAGAAGAAAAGTAGCAAAATAGAGGGAAACATCCCAAAAATATCCCTGTGTATTATTAAATTTTCCCTATTTTACCCTATTTAAAAAAAATTTGGCCCTATGAAATGCCCTATTTTTGGGTCAAAAGGCACTTGAAGGCCTGGATGTAGCATTACAATCTTGTATAATTTGTTGTGAAAGTTTGTATAAAAATATTCAAAGTTTGGGTTCTTGATTCCAATTGCTTCAAAAATCCATTTTTGGCCCCGTTTTCTGGTTTTAATATCATTATCACCAGGAATCCTTATAATTTTCATAGCTAAATTTTATTCTTTTGTTTTGACAGGGACCACCAGGCACAGGAAAGACTGTGACATCGGCCACCATCGTGTATCACCTGGCTAAACAGAATCAGGGGCAAGTCTTGGTATGTGCCCCTTCCAACATTGCTGTTGACCAGCTGACAGAAAAGATACACAAAACTGGACTTAAGGTTAGTATACTGTGTTGGCCCTGTTCCTTGCATAGCTTGTAACTGGCAGTGGTCATAACACAGGATTTTATATTGTTGGGCAAATAAAATTTCTGTTGTTCTGGCATATTCAATTTTTAGGCACAAGAAAATTGTAATGGAGAGATTGTACACATATATATTATCATTGCATTCTGTGTTAGATCAATATTTAATTTTGTAAGTATTAAATACATAATGTCCTGCAAAATAACTGGTTGTCCAGATAAAAGATATATAAAAACTCGAAACATTTGTAGCAGTTTATCAATAAATAACAAGAAGTACCATTTATTTCCATGATAGTGGCCTTATCATGCTGTATTATAGTTGCCAATGTTTGGCACTGGAAAATCATGTCATAACCTGCCTTTTGTTTTAAAAAAGCTAAAAAAGCAAGCGATAAAGTGTGGTATACAATGCACAATATCAGATATACAGTCAAGTGCCTTTTTGTCCATGAACATCTAGATAAATTTTCACTTAAACAGTTTCTAAACTATCAGACATATTAATTTAATTTCACTAGGCTGTTCTATTATCCATAATTTGTGCTTGTTTCATCATATTTTCATTTATATAATTTTTTCATAATTATTGAAACAGCAACTATGTAACAGAGGGATTATATATCAACTGTCAGCATTCATCAAGTAGTTATTTAAATGCTGAATATTCCAGCAACCATATATGTAATATCAGCAAAATGTCTTCTAAATTTTGAGTCAGAAGTGAAATTGCATGTACCTCTCTGGTTAAACAACATCTGTGTGAACTGCTGAAAAATTTAAATACTTAAAAAACTTACCAGTTGTCAATTAAGTCTTCTGACTCACTGTTAAAAGCATTATAAAGATATTTCTAGTTGAAGAACAGCAATATAATTCTTGTATTAGGTGGTTTCTCATATACATTAACTCCTTGTCTTTTCTCAATACTGTTAAATTTGTATCATAGGTTGTAAGGCTTTGTGCCAAGAGCAGAGAGGCTATTGATTCCCCAGTCTCATTCCTGGCACTCCACAACCAGATCAGGAATATGGACAGTGTGCCAGAACTGGCCAAGCTCCAGCAACTTAAGGACGAAACAGGGGAACTGTCATCTGCTGACGAAAAAAGATACCGAGCTTTAAAGAAACAATGTGAAAAAGAATTGTTACAGGTAAACAACTGTAGAAGTAGTAACATTCAAAGGTTTTGTTTATTTTAGCTATTTTCACTGTCACAAAATAAATGAATATCTATATGCTTGAAATGCCACAATTCACCTGGACATAACATAGAAGTCAGAAATATCCACAAAATACAGAACCTGCAGAAATATACAAAATATGTTTCACCAAATTGCAATCAGTGAATTTAAGTAAACCAAGAATATTGGCAACTAAAAATCTGGAAAAAAAACAATCAAACATGAAGTAATCAAAATGTTAAAAAAAAACTAATGTTGAGAGGGGGCATTTCTAGGTGTATTCTGCCTGTATTCATACATGCATT
This sequence comes from Geukensia granosissima, assembly GCA_032357055.1. Taxonomy (NCBI): domain Eukaryota; kingdom Metazoa; phylum Mollusca; class Bivalvia; order Mytilida; family Mytilidae; genus Geukensia; species Geukensia granosissima. The sequence goes on along the minus strand of JAULBM010296244.1, from coordinate 5,548 downwards.
TTTCAGACACCCATCAAATATATTGAGACAAATTTAAGGCTACTTTCAAGTCTTGATAAATATGCAGATGGTAGTAATAAATACATATAATCTTACGTTGTAAACCATTGATAATCATAGTTTCTACAATTCAGATATTTCAATTTTTAAGATATTACTATAAAGACAGCAGTAATACAATTGTTAAAATAGTTTATTCACATCTACATTTGGAATCAGGCTGACACATAGCTTTGCTATTTACTTCATGACATGCCAGTGTGTATTGGGCCTGCAAATCAAATGTCGTTGGAGTCATTAATTTTTGTGACATTTATTTTGACAGCATGCTGATGTTATATGTGCTACTTGTGTTGGATGTGGTGACCCACGTCTCTCTAAGATGCAGTTCAGGTCCGTGTTGATTGATGAGAGTACACAGGCAACAGAACCAGAGTGTATGATTCCTGTTGTCTTGGGATGTAGACAGGTATTGGTGACATTTTCAACACTTAAGAAGGTCTTCTACTGTATTATCTTATGTAGTGTTAAGCATGGGAACAAAGTTGTTAATATTGGCATTTGAAGTGGGTTTTGTTCAATAAATGTATCTTAATGAGAGCATTAAAATTTGTCAGCTGTTTCTTAACTTTGTACATCAGTTAAAAACTGTGTTCACCCGTTATGTTTTCACAGGCTATTATTTGTTTATCTTCCCGCATCTACATGCTGCAGTAATTCTGAAGCAACTTAGTTTGTAGAAAGATTTCAGTGGCAATAATTATTGTAAGTAAACTGTCATTATGATAATGTTTTCAGTTGATCCTGGTTGGTGACCATTGTCAGTTAGGACCTGTAGTGATGTGTAAGAAGGCAGCCAGGGCAGGCCTATCCCAGTCTTTGTTTGAACGTCTAGTGGTACTGGGTATACGACCAATCCGTCTACAGGTCCAGTATAGAATGCATCCAGCACTCAGTTCCTTCCCCTCCAATATATTTTATGAGGGATCTTTACAAAATGGAGTCTCACCAGGTAAGAATTTTGATTATTCTCTACAGAGTACTAAAACTGTGATTCTTCTCTTCCTTTTTGAGAGATAAAAACAAAATAGTCTTGTCAGCTTAACATTTATTCTTCATCAATTGATATTTCAATATATCCTGTGTCAATTGCTTTGTGTCTGTCAACCATTAAAATTGACCATAACATTAAACTGTAAATTCTGATAGTAATTTGTGCACTTATTTTGGCAAACTTCATTAGGGCCCTGCACTGAGATTTGAGATACAATACCCTTCATTGTTGATCTATCCTGACCAAATAGTGTCTCTAATATCATTTAGCTTAGCATATCAGTTAGGTCATTTTGATCTACATGGACACAAGATTATATTTGCATATGGTCTTAAATTAAAGTTGAGGGAAGAAGCTTTCATGTATAGAAATTGAATTAACCAATTATGAATGAAGAGTACCAAACAATATCAATGCATGCATTTTTTCATTGTTTAGCTGATCGTACCAAGAAAAATTTGGACATTCCTTACCCCCAGCCTGATAAACCAATGTTTTTCTATACAACATCTGGACAAGAAGAAATATCTAGTTCTGGTACATCTTACCTGAACAGGTAAGTAATTGATTTCACTTTGTAATTTGTCAGTAAAATGTTTTAAGTTTACTATTTTGAATTTAAAGTTAAAGTTTTGATTGTGGTTACTTATGAGGTTCTTATAAAGATGATAGTAGAGTTGTTTTTTTAACAACAACATGTTTGATTTTTGAATAAACTATGTATATCTCTATTTGGTTTTCAGGACAGAGACTGCCAATGTTGAGAAAATTGCCACTCGTTTCTTACGCTCTAACATTAAGCCAGAACAAATAGGTATCATCACACCATACGAAGGACAAAGAGCTTATATTGTACAGTACATGCAGTACAGTGGATCACTTAACAAGAAATTGTACCAGGTAAATATTAAAACTTCAACTAGTTTCAAGTTTACAATTAGATTTAGCTCAAGACAGTACCCTTGCTGCAAATGCAAAGAAGTGACTCACAGAGACATCAAAAAGATTTCTTGAAATTAAAATCAATCCCACCCAATTCTACAGATTTCAGAAACAAATTCATACTCAAATGATAAAATTTCTGTTGTTATGTCCATCAAATGATATTTGTAGAAATTTGTTATAGACTATTATGTTTATTACATATGTGAATCTACATGTTTGACAAATATAGCTCATTGTGAGATGGTTTGAGTGAATCTTTTACATCACAGAGTCATCACTTTAGGAGATGTCATGCTCAAGGTATCAATCTACAGTTGGCAGTGATTAAACAAAGATATTGGAAATACAGAGTGATTTTATTTACTAATTTATCAAAGAACAATGGAAGAAACATGTTCTTGCCCCCAAATGGCCCCTATGCAATGAGGACATTAGTTTTACACCTGTCATTACAGCCATCCTATTAAATATTCCTCTAAGATTTCTCAGCTTGTGTGTGTTAGATTGATTTGATATTTATTCTAAAGGATTATCAATGTGATTAGTACTGTGACTCCTTTTTGTTGTCATATGTCTATGTCCTGTTTGCTGATACAGGGACATTCATGTCCCATGGACAGGTTATGTCTCTTAACTGCAAAAGTTCAAAATAAACGACCCCAACCATATGACAATTTTTGAAGGCCTTTCTTTCCTTTTCTTCAACCACAAAATAGCGTTAATATTCAGCATTTATGGTTAATGATCTTATTATAACACTGGATTCTACCTTTTAAGATAAAAGTTAAAAAATATTTAATGTTAGACATTGTTGATAATAATAGACACTCTCTTTGCAGGAAATAGAGGTTGCCAGTGTAGATGCTTTCCAAGGAAGAGAAAAGGACTATATTATATTATCATGTGTTAGGTCTAATGAACATCAAGGAATAGGATTTCTGAATGACCCGAGACGTCTGAATGTAGCTCTTACTAGAGCAAGGTAAGCCATGTAGAAGATAAAGGATCATTAGTCTGTATACAGATGGCACTTGGTCATGATGCAGGCATCCAGCAGGAATTGGGTTGTTGTGACCTAAATTTTTGGCTTACTGACTTTAGAGTTTTGTCTACATTAGTATCCACAGTACTATTTTAAGAAGAAGTAGCAAATTGTAATTTTATGTTAGGCATTTTTTGACAGAGACCAGCATCAAAGAACTATGAATTGCCTAGGTGGACTAGTGATAGCATGCTTACCTTAAGTAAAGGAGTTCCTTATTGTCAAACCAAAATCATTTAAATTGGTATTAACTGTTTTTCAGTTTAGCACACTGCATTTAATAATTGGACCAAAGACATTTCATTTTTTTTTAATCTATGATGTCACAATATCATTGCAGAAATGAAAATGCCACTTTATCAAACATTAACATCTGAATACATAGTAAATGACAATAACATTTAGATTTTAGAAATTCCGAATTTTTCCTTAAAGCACCAACCCCGTTGTAGCTTTCAAGGTAAAAGCTACTTGCACTCATGTATATCTTTGTATATTCACAGATTTCATAGATTTAATCAATAGAACTTTTTTATTTCAGATTTGGGATCATCATTGTTGGAAACCCAAAGGTTCTTTCCAAGGTATGTTATTTCTTTTGGATGTGTTAGTTATTTGTAAATGATGGCAATAGATCATTAGTTCTCAGCTCATTTAAGAATGAATTCAGTTATATTTAAGCTTGTTGTAGACATCAGGGTTCTCACTAGGAATTTTTCATGGCGAGTACTGGGACTCATCACTTTTTGGGATGGCGAGTCCCAAAATGTTTTGGAGAGTCCAAAATATTTTTATTTCATACTATATTGTGGTGGTTTCGAAGTGGTTTTTTTTCAGTTTAGCAATTCACTTGTTGTTTGACAACACAGTGCTATGTAAGGATTTAGCTATAAAATGTGCTAGATTTAAAGAAAGCCTTATCACTATAACATATCACTGTAATTATTCTGATTCCCAAAATCCTGATTTTGTTCTTAAAAACAAAGAATCAGTTTGTGTTGTTATGTAGTCTTATGAATTTTTTTTAATTCACATGAATATATATGAAGGGATTGATTTATGAGGTGTTCCTAACATGGAGGAAATTATTTCCAAGTACCTGATTGCATCATACATTTAGATGTTGTGAAGGACACATAAATAAAATCACAACTGTATGCAACATTAATTATACTCTAAATAATTTAAAGAAAGGTTTTCTGATTGTCCTTTTCATTTGGGATTTCATGTGCTGGTATTTGGTTGTATTTTCAAAATATCACATGCCTTTTGTTTACCAGTAAAAACTGTAGGAAAACCACGTTAAGGGTCAGTGTTTGTTTTTCTATAATAAAATTAGATGAACTGTCTCGATGGAAGACAGTTATTGAAATAAATTATCCTGTTAAAACAAACTGATTTTCAATTTACCTGTACAGTGTATTTGAGAGGATTAAAGGGTGATCAAACAAGGGAATATGTGTGACCTAATTATGTAATCAGTATCGGTCAATACCTGGGGCATTTATTGATTCTTATTAACTGTCACCTGAGAGTAAATATATAACAGCAATAATGTGCTGCAACAAAGATTAACTTTTAAAAATTGCTAAAGATGAGACTCGGCTTATTAAATTTACATGCGTCCCATTGACGCACGTGTTTCCAACTTGACCTGTCTAAGATGATTTTCACACGTCCAGGACCCGTATACGTGGCTTAACGAGAACACTGAGACATTTGAAAGACTCCAGTCATAAAAACATTCTGATAACCACAAAATTAACACCAAGATGTCTTAAGGTGGTTAAAATCATTATCTGTGAAGTTGTATCTTAGATGTGAAAGTATTTTTTTTTAAATCTCATTAAAGACTACAGAGCTTCTAACTCGTTATCATAATTTATCTGATATTTTTTCAGCAACCACTGTGGAACCACCTGCTGACTTACTTTAAAGAACAGAAGTGTTTAGTAGAAGGACCATTGAACAACCTGAAGGAAAGCATGATTCAGTTCAGTAAACCAAGAAAATTGGTCAATACATCAAACCCTGTAAGTATAAACTCTTTTGTACAGAATAATTTTCCCATACTAATCCTTACTTACCCTTCTAAAATAATTGACAAATACATGCTGTTTATTAATGCAATACTGATTCTTGCCAAAAGACATAAAGTTATCCAAAACCTACCTATGTCATCAACTGAACTTGCGGTATTCCTAGCGCCCTGGACACTTAAGTATTCAAAAATGCAAGTGCTTATTAGAGTCTGCAAAATCTGGAACTTTATTAAGTCTGGTCAGAAATATTTTCTATTTCCATTGTTTAGAGAAGCCTAAAATGATGAATTCTAGTATAGTTTCCTTACATTAAATGTGTCCTGATATATCAAATTGAACAAGAATTTTCTATTCTTTGAACTTGTAAAGTTTTGTAAAAGCTTTAGATGTTAAAATTCTACTGTCACTTGGTGGGTGGCTGTCTCATGGACAATCATGCCACATCTCCTATTTTTATATTGTGTG
>JAULBM010296233.1:0-15227 GCA_032357055.1 Geukensia granosissima | reverse complement strand
TCATTTTGTTGGCCATGGTCTTGTCTGTCCTTGACTTAACGATTTCTGTCTGCCCCTTTGGTATCTTCGAATTCCTTCAATGAACTACTGAGCTAGTTGTCCTCTACCAAATTTTGTACAATATTCCTTCCTGGCACAGATCAGTGAGTCTCCATCAGATGAGCAATACAGGCACCTGGGAGCCTCTGGTTTTTCATTTGATTCTTCTCATTAAGAGCTTTTAGTATATGTCAATGGATTTTTTTTATATCTTGCCATTTAAAGGTCAAAGCATGTTAAGTGACATGATCAAATTTTTTAATGGTCCAGTCTTGTCAAGTAAGACGTGAATTTTGCAAACCACATTTTATCAATAAAATTCAGTGATTTTCCTCTGAGGTACTAAGTAGTTGTCTTTCTAAGATTCAGACAATGAAAAAAACTGATCTGGCCATAAAATTGTGTTCAGGCAGGGTTTTAAAAATGAGAATTGAAAACACTTTTTGTCCTATGGCTTCAGTATTTTTACATATTTTTTTATAGAATGTTATATTAGGTTGAGTAATGTCCCCTTTGTAAAAACCCTAGCATTCTAAATTTGAATTTAAATTACTTTCTTTGTTTTCTTTGTTTTTTTTTCATCATGATTCACTTTTATCTAAAATTGCCTTATTTTTAAACAGAATAGCACTTAATGTTAGATCTCAGAAAATTTTATTTTAACAAGTTTTATTTCATAAGTGTAAGAATATTTAAAGGGAATGCTAAGTTAATCATTAAATGGTAGCAAACATGATCAACATAACAATACTCTCTGCAACTTAAAGTGATTCAATTAAATAGTGAAAAGTTCAATATGAATTATAATCCTACAAATGTACTTTAGAGCTACCAAATCTTGGGAGAACACTTTTATTTTGTAAGTTTCAGATATCCAGCTATGGTAACCTTTGGGTAATCCTAAGGTTGAATGCCATCATAGGGTGCATTTGGATATCCACCTACGGTTACCTTTGGGTAACCCTAAGAATGAGTGCCACCAAAGGCGAAGCATTTGTCCATGGATTCATGGTATAACCTCCTGACAATCATGCCACATCTCCTATTTTTATATTAAGATACATTAGGTTGGTCAAGGAAAAACAGTTGACGCATTCGGATATCCACATACGGATACCTCTGGGTAACCCTAAGGTGGGACGCCACCATAGGCAAAGCATTTGTCTATGTTTTTCCTTGGGCAACCTAATGTATCTTAAGGTGGTTACCCATGAATCCATGGGAAAATGCTTCACCTATGGTGGCTTTCTACCTTAGGGTTACCCAAAAATATCCGAATGAGGCCAATGACAAATGATTCGTCTATGGTGGCATTCAACCTTAGGGTTACCCAAAGGTATCTGTAGGTGGATATTCGAATATGCCCTTAATTTTTTACCGTCACCTCAAGATCACCTATGGTTATCATTGAATATGTTCTCATGGCAGATTTTCATAACTGTCCAGCCAATATTGTATGCTTACACTTTCTTTTATTAGGTAGTGGCAACTAGCACTTAGCATAACTCATAATAAAATTATTTTTTTAACAGATTTTATTGGGTCCAAATGCTGCTATGTCAGGAGGAGCTCCTATGTTACCAGGAATGATGCCGCCAATGCCACCACAGTCTTGATATAGAGACACATAATAGAAAATATTTTACATATATATGGATGAGTGTTAGGTTGTATGTGTGTGTATTTGTCAAAAATTGTACAAATCATTTAATTAAACTTTATTACCAAATCTGTTTGAATGCCTTTTGAAACAGTCAGTATCAAGTTTCTAAAATTTGTAGATGTGGTATGTTTTCTGTCAACACTAAGCAAGCTGCTGTAATTATCTTTTTAAATCTAAACAGAATTTCCCCAAAAATGTTCTGCCAAATGGAATAATATTTAACAGGAACATCTATACAGAGATCCTTTATAATGTTAAACAACAATCATGGCCACTATTGACTATTTAATGTTTGTTTCCGATAACCCCAGTGTCAGGGGAGCAATACAGGCTAAACAATGCTGAGTTAGCATTCTTAGGATCTAGTAGAATCTTGTTTTCCCTAAAAATAAAAAAATTATCTTGTTCTTATATTTCATCAGAATGAATAAGCATGTCAACCTAGGCACAAGAACTTGGGATATAGTCACTGTGTCAGTGATACAAGACCTATGACACATTGACATAAACACAGCACACTTAAAGATGAATGAGCACACAGGATATTGTTGACCTATCAGGTGTTGTTACTGAAAAACTTAACAAGCACAAAAACTTGAAGATAGTTGCTGAGTCAATAGAGATTGAAACATGCTAAACTGACAGAAACTTGCGAAATATATTGTTGCACATGAATGTAATATACATGTTTAAATGTTTTTATGGTTTGTTTTTTCTTTGATCTTCCTGGCTTGAGAATTCTCTTATCAGGTGCCTACACAGATATGAAAAATTATTGTTGATTCCATTGCTTTTTGACGTCATAAGGAAAAAAAACTTCACTGGCGTTACATGGCATCCAGCGATAGACAGAATATCACTAGTCAATTTACTCAATCTCTTATATCCATCTTGACATAAATGTCTCCATGTATATTATTGATCTCGTAAAGATCCATGATAATCTATAGCTATCATGGTCTTCAAAACATTGATGTGTCAATCCAGAATTTACTGACCTAGTCATCAACATGAAACAAAAGACAAACATCGTACACAATACACCACTGAAAACTAAAGCAGAAGTAATGCCAACCCCAGAAAAACTAGGGTGAGTTCAGTTGCTCCACAAGAGTAAGCAACTCTTGCTCCCATAGTGTTATCCCTTACGTTACACAGTAGCAGTGAAGTAGACAGGTGTTTAGTTTGAATAATATAAGATTATCTGCACATTCACTAAAAGGTGTTTTATAGTACATTGTTGTATGTCAACATTGGCACAGAATATACTCTGGATGCGGCTCATTTAAAAAAATTTAGAGGAAATGTGTGCATGGTACATGGATGTCAGTCCCAGCAAACAGGAAGAAAACATATGTCAGACTGAAAAGGATGACATGGTACAACTCACCCTGAAAAAGTTTCTAACCAAACATCAAATCAATCAAACATACACAAGCCAAGAAATCTTTGAAAAAAATATCACAGCCTGTCTCTGCAAACAGGAAGTAGACATATGTTAGATCTGAAAAGTGGAGACACTGTACAGTTCACCCTGATAATGCTTCAGGCCAAATAACAAATAAATCCCACAAACACAAGCTGGGAAATCTTTGAGGAAAATTGAAAAACATATGTTAGAACAAGGTTAACACTTAATGTCTTTGTCGCCTGATTGTGGGGGCTTAATAAATTAAAACTCCACCTAGTGTGGCTTAGTATATACTGCTAATATATATCCTCAAAGAGAAAATTGAAGTATAATATTACTAGGAATAATATAAATAAGTTATTTCCAGACTAATGAAAATGATTTTATGCTTATAAGAGGCATATTCTAATGTCAGGTTTGAAACAAGAGGCTTCTATGAGACTTATCACTCTATAAGCTTATAATTGCCTTATAATTGTATTCAGTCTTCCATCAATCAGTTATGCAAGATTTGTTTCCCTTTTTCAGTAGGTATCTCAATACAATTTTATTGAAGAAATGGACAAATTTGTTATTTTTCATACTTAATCATGACAAAAAAAATTGACATTTATAAAATCAGGGATGATTTTATTCCGCTTTTTAGCGGATTTACGCTATTGGTAGTCCGGATTTGTCCATTATGATTCTTTTATTATATTGCGGTATTTGGCTTCCGGTTGGTTATTTCCGCTTAGTTGGCATGGTCGGCAAAATCATCCTTGTAAAATACAATAAACTGAGGTGCTTCACAAGTGAAGCATGAATTGGAAAGTTGCCTCCTCTATCGGTCCCTAGCGCTCAGTCTTCATCTTTATTTAATGTTTGTTCACCTGATCCAAATTGTCAGGTGAGCTAATAATGTTTCAGATGAGATGGAATAAGTTTATTGATTAATTATTTAAATATTGTTAAACTTCCTGCAAATATTTCAAATATTTCACCCAGACACATTGTTCTGACAGTATGCTAACCAGTTTTTGCTTAACTCCTTAATGTTGCATCGAGAAGCACCAATTACCAATTACAGAGTTTGTTTCTTGTGTTGTGTGAAGAAAGTAGAAAATCTCACCATGCTTGAATACATATGCTCTTATATTTCACAGTTATGGCATATTTATTCTTGAGGTAACTAGCTCCATGTTTAGAGTTTCATTTTTTCTTTTTCGGTCAGCGTCTTAAATGCAAATTATCTAGCAGTCCATCTGTTTATCTGCCCTAAAACAGCCAAGTCATTTAACAAAATCTTGATTTGCCCTGTGTTTCAAAACTTGTGTTTGATATTTTGTATCTATTACTGTCGGGCACTTTATGACAGATTCTGTTAGATTTCTTTGCCTGTGTATATCTGTAATTTTTTTTACCTTACCCCACATTTGTGTGCCTCAACACACAAATGTAGTGTCATTGACATCCGGCAAAGAATTCCACTCAAACCGTTACTTCGGGCCGTCTTAAACTTACTGTGAGGTGCAAGTTTTTACTCAAGTTGAAGGCCTCACTGTGACTTTGAGATGAAGAACAGGAATCAAAGCGCTGTTCCTTTGCTTGTATATTTGAGATTTATTTGGCATGAATATTTACACCATAACACCCTTTACCTGGCCAGGGCTCAAATCCAAGACATTCAGCACGCAACGCAAGCAGTTAACTATTACACCACCAAGGCAGTCAAAGAGATAAGGAAAAGACAAAAACAATGTTAAATTATTTTAATATAAAATTATGGTTTTTGTATAAATATTTGGCTGGACAGTTAAATAAATATAAAATTAATTCCCAACCCATGAATCAAACATTACATAATACAATGTTAGCACTGTATATCTAGGTTTTGTATTACAACCCACATATCACATAATTAAAAACATGAACTAAAATAAAAACAAATATTTACCAGATTTGAGACTTGTTCAATTGACAATATTTCAGCCCTAAAATTATGTATGGAATAGATATCAATTGAAAAAGAAAACTTTATTTTACCTTACACTCAAGATGTATTTCTTTCTTTATTAAATTAGGCCAAACTTTAGTTATAAGAAAATGATTTCTGAACTGATTTTGGTTTTAAAGTATTTCTTTCTTCTTTAACTTGTTTCAAAAAGATTAATGGACAATTACACATGTTTAAGAATTCATCTTGATCATATAATTTTATTACCATAAAATTCATTTTTTTGAAAAAAAAAATATAAGCTTTACAGTTACAGGCAGTGAAGACCTAGAAATTCACCTAATAAATCATTCTACATTACTTGCTTAGGTAATAAAAAAATAATTTCTCTACAAAACTGCTCCTTGCCCTGCTGAAAAATAAAATGCTGAACAAATGGAAGATGTATGCCCTTAAATAAAATCCTTAATTCCTGAATAAACAAGGCACATTAATTCAGCATATACACAACATAAATAATAATCACAATACATAGAGAATATGATATGATTATATAATAATGGACAGAATTTGTATCATGGTTATATAATACACTTACATACACAACCAGAAAATACACAAGAACACTTATTGTATAATATGTGATAGTAAAAATAAATGTTTTTACAAGATAATACTATCCAGTTCTCAATGAATTAGAATGAAGTAATAAGAGAACACAAGCATTTCACCAGCTCTCCATAAAAAGAAATTCTATTGACAGCACATCATCACTAATGTCCAGTTGGTTTCAATAGTGATATAGCACTTAGTTCTTTTCTAACATTATAAATTGATGACAACATTTTTATAAGGTACTATATTCAATGCAAAATGGGGGCATAAAAACAACACCAGTTGTAAGTCTGCCACCGTTGTATATAACAAATATTACCATATTTGTTGCAGCAGACAAATAAATGGTTGTAAATGCTGTCAAGGGTCAGTTGACTTAAAATACTTTAGTCCATAGGTGTTAAATTATTTAACTACGATAGGTTTGTACAACATTTTACACTTGACATCATTCTATTCCATAAAGAACTGACTACAGATCTACATCACAGAAATGATAAGCTCATGATATATAATAGGTGTCTAGGATATGATAGGAATATCTATAGATATGTTTATACACAAAAAAACCAGATAATTTAATCCTGTCACAGGAAGAAATAACAAATTCACCAGGTCATACTTAGTGTCATCCAATTTTCTTTAAAAATGGTTGAAGTGGCCAACTACACAAATGCATGTACATATCACACCAGATTTTAGCTCTACATTTATGTATATTTAAAACTCAAATGGTCTTCAAGTTTTGTTTTACCATTAAAAAAATATCAATGAAAAAATGTTAAATGTTTGACAAATACCGCCACCTGAAATCATCCAGTCTTATAAGACTGTTGTCAGGGATTCAAAATATTATTACTAATGAAGACAAAAAGACTTGATTATCACAATGTTATGCAATGTGGTTTCCATGAATTCCCCAAGACATTTTTGAAGGATGGTGTAAATGACTTAAACCATAGCTGGTAAGTCTCCAAACTTCTGTGGGATACTCCCATATTTAAAGAGTCTTTCAACTGCCTCATAGATCATATAGAAAATCTCCTGCATTGCTGTTTTCATAAGTAGCAAGAACAAAAAAACCAGATTCACAGTCAGTTTTACATGCAAAATTTTGCTGAAATGAACATATAACTTGTTTCTACAAATAGCCAAATTTTGGGTGATTGTAATTGTGAATGCATATCTGAACATGACCAACTTTGAACACAAGGGAAAAAAACCCCAAAATTTTTTGCAGGTGGCAGTAAACACACTTTTCCAATTTTGCCTAAAAGTGATAGAAGAGGACAAACTTTGGTATTGTATTTTTCACCATCTTACTTCATATTTTCAGTGAGGAAGAAAATGCTCTACTCAAAATCTCTTTAGTGACTCCCTCATTGCAACACCCAAATCTCCCTCAGAGCCTTCATTTAAACTTAAAATAATGGACTAAACATTTTAATTTCAAAATCTGAAGCGAGTGCAAATAAAATATTCAAATAGAATGATTAAAAAATGTATAAAAACCAGTATTGGGAACTACAATGTATTTATACAGATACAGCTAAAATAAAATTCATGCATTTGAATAGATTTCATCAAAAGTGACACCTATATTTAATTAACTTTAAGAACTCAATTTTACAACTTGTCTTATTCTGAAATAATATCCAAATTGAAAAATACATGTATTGATCAGCTTTCAAGTTAATAAATTCGTGAGATTAAAATTATCAGGGCAAGATTGATGCAAAATATCCAGATTGTAAAAATACAATATGAGAGACCACTATTCAAACATGTAAATGAAATTTGAGAAAGACAAATTTAAGTTTTTTAATAAAATATTGGTAGTAAAATCATTGTAAAGCTTATGAAACACATGGCAGCCTTTTACATACAGTAGTTTAAATACAACTTACATATCAGTACTGGTATTAGACCAGATATCGCCAAGTAACAATTCTCGACACTATTCGTTTTTGTACACAACCAAGTGATTAATTCTAGAAAGAAACTTGAAAACAAATAGATGGTATTCCAATCTCCAAATCTGCACATTAAGTTCCGAATTATCTATTTTTAATTTCACCACAATAACCATGATAGCCAGAAATGGTTCTTGGCGAGATCTGGTTGGATAATAGTAGGGACCCAGAACTTCAACATACAGACTTGCATATCAGTAGGGACCCAGAATCATGATTAAAATTATCAAAAATCACAACATATTTAGGCAAGATAAACATGATTCAATACTTGAATAAATCACTAACATTTTAACTGACCCATATTTAAACACCTTCCTACACCAAAGGTTAGAAAATAGTTTGGAAAAAAGTTGATTTTGCAACAGATCCAAACTCACAACTCAAATGAAATTTAAACTTGAAACACTACCAAAATATGTTCCAGGAAGTTATTACATAAAAGAAAACAGGGAAAAATACAATAATATCTAGACAAAAAAGTCTTAATTTAACAAGTTGCAGCTGTCTTGTTACTTAAAGATTTATTTGGAAGGTTAATTATCATTGGTTTATCAAATGAATTGGAAGACATCTTTTAAAATACTAAATTTAGTATTCTTCTCGAAACAAACTTGACATAGGTTTTCTGTTGCAAATACATGTATATAAATTATCGAAAAAAAACAGCAGTAGAATCAGCAGTTTTCTCTAAGATTTAGGTGATCTGGTTGATTTCTTGGCATCTTTACTTTTACTAAGGCTTCCAAGTGGTCGTCCATCAAAAACATAGGGAATAGATGGACTACTTTTGGACCTTTTTAAATCTGAAAGAAGAAAATCTTTGGTTAGTTATCATGTTTCAGTATCTTAACTTAAAACGTTAATCTGCCTAACTTTTTTCAAATTTATGCTGTTTGTCAAAAAATAGTATCTTTACAGCTCAATTTCTAAAACCATGTTATTTTTTTTGTAATAATCTGTGTACTATGTATCGAATTCAAAAGCAGTTGTTATTAAAGTTTGTTTTATATCGTTTTGTCACACCACTTTCACAAGTTTGGGGGAGTGTTGGCACTCATTAAACATGTTCAACCAAGCAATGTACTTAAGGGCCTGTCCTAAACCAAGAACTTATTATTTTTTATGTTTTCGTATTACTTGTTTTATTTGTATACTTATTTGCCGAAAGTTGTTACATTTTAATATCAAGGCCATAAAGCATCTATATTAAACAATATATAAGTGGTTGTTTTTGTGGATGTCTAATTATATTTTCATTTACTAATACTTTCAATGCAAAAAACATGACCCACAAAAAACTAAAATTTATCTGAATTTTATTAGAATATTAATTGATATGCAAAAAACCTTTCTGTTATCTGGCTTTTTATAGCCAAAAGCTGTCCAAAAAACGATTGTATAGGGAAGGGTGTGGAAAGGAACTGATTGTATGGTTTGGATGGAGGGGATCAGAGGTCATCTTTATAAAAATTTGATGGGTGGTGGTTGTTCCAGATAGATTTGCCAAACAAGTAAAGGAATTAACAATTTTAAAATTTATGCAATGTGAGGTAAAATAAAAATTGCCTCCTGACCCACCATTACATTTATTTTTGGAACAGCCTTAATATATTCCCTCTGTGAAAATAACAACATATACAGTAGTAACTGAAGATTACCTCTAGCATCAATATGTCTACGTCTGTGTGAATCTCTACTATGATGTTCAGCACTGTCTTTCTTACTGGGAGATGTTGTAGTAGGCTGGGGACTTGGACTTCTCGCTCTGTGGTGAAATGAAGGGGCTGAAATATCACAATTCAGTTTTTATTTTACAATCTATTTTAAGAATTACGATAAATAGTAATTTTAGTTTGCTGTTACTAGGAATTAAGAACAAAACAGTTCTTTGTAAGAAAAGACATACTGCAGGCAAAACCCTCAAAAGATACTTTTGCCCCTATCCCAGTTTTTCAAGAGTGAAATATCTGCCCTTGGAATAAGAGGAGATGAATTTCCTTCCTTTTTGCATATCAAAATTTTCATGTAAAGTTTCACAGAAATCCATCTGTTGGTTTAGGGTGAGATGTGATTAGAATGTGGACGGACAGAAGACAGACAGACAGGATGATTCCTATGTAACCCCAAATCTTATTTCAGGAGGTATATTGATTCTGGTCTTGGAATAAGCCCAGATAAATTTCCTTCCTTTATGCAAATCAAAATTTTTTTGTTAAGTTTCACTGCAAACCATGGAGCGGTTTAGGGCAAGATGCACTTCAAATGTGTACAGACAAACAGGCACAGAATATTTGTAAGTACCCCCAAATATTCATATACTTACCCAAAACCCGTCATCCAGCTATGTCAACACAATGTTTTTAATTTAAAGCTCTGTAGTATGTTGTAAATAATTGCATATATCATGTAAAATATCTGTTTTGTGAAAAATCAGCCACATTTACCTCAACTTGATTGTTCCCATTTTATGTAATATTCTATACTTTAAAATTTATAAATGTTTGACCTTTTTCACATCTATAATTTACTGTCTGTGTATTGCCTTACATTTCAAACTGATCAAATTTAATACAGAAATACTTTAAGAATACCTCTGCGTAGTGAGCGTGATGACTTTGATTCCTCCTGTCGACGTTCTTCTAACATTTCCTTTAACTGTTTCTGGCTCTCCTGATACTTCTTGTTCAGCTGGAGATACTGTGTCATACTGTTTCTTTGTTCCTGTGACCAGTCAAATATATAAGTACAATGCAAACCAATTATTTTCAACTGGAAATTCAGCATTAAGTATAAACATTTTGTGTATACATTCATAGGTATTAATGTAAAATTTTAGATTCAGAAAGGTGAGATCAACATGGTTACCATGTGGGTATAAATTGATTTTGTTGATATAATTCCAAAAAGTATTGAGGATAAAAACCATTCTGCAGTTTTGTAATGCAGAAGAAAAGCCATTCTGTTAAAAAAATATCCTGTACCAAATTTTTTATTTCAACTGTTTGCTTTTCCATTCAAAATAAATTAAATTGCATTTTCCAGTGAAAATTAATCGAATCATTACCCCCTCCCATATTATCTGTGAGAGCTGGCTAAAAATTTTAACAGAGTTTAGTTGGCTAATGGATTACGCCCTTGGATGACTCCTATTTGGTGCTGCTATTGCACTATCAAGTCTTGTAGCTTTGTGACATCTGATTTTTTAGAAAATCTATTAGATGATGCATATTGTAAGAATAGATCTTAGTGCATGGATTTTCCTAAACTTGCAAAGTCACTAAACAAAAACCCATTGTGCCGCAGTGACACAAAGCGGTATTCACTGGCATGCGTAATCCTCAACAAAATGCACTAAATAATTGTATAGTTAGAAAAAATCACAATACCTCAGTACTCCTTTCTAAACTGTTCTGTAGATTCTTTGTTTGTGATCTCAGTTTCTGTAATTCAGCATCTTTAACTCTGATCATGATCTGTAATATAAAATATACAAACTGCATTGTGATATGTGAACTGTATCACTGTAATTTGCTCTTGTTTTAAATTGCTATGAATGAAAATGTGATCACTATAAAAGAATACTTTCTTGCTGTACTTAATTTCATCATATTAATTTCTTTAAGTTTCTCCTAAGACAATGACTCTAATTACATTCTTTTCCTAGAGCAATTTCTGAAAAGAAAATATCCACTGTAAAAACATCTTCAATCAATTTCCTTTTTAGCTCTTTTTCAGCCAACTAGTCAAAAATGAATACTGATCTAAAGTTTATTAAGACATTATCAACATTTAAGTAACTGCCATTTAAAAGGATTGAGTTGTTCTGGAATATGATTGAAAGTTTTTTTTAAATATGAGGTATAAAATTTAACACTGTTGTTAAGTGTTGTATACAAGCAAGGATTTTCTGACCCTGAAAATGTACAGCTTTTCAAATGCAGTGGTATTCAACCCTTGTTTAAGGCCTTGTGGAGATCTCAAGATTTCCAAATTCCCTATGTTTTATTTGTGGTTGCGGTTCTCTCTGAAATTTACCCTATATCTTTTCATTTTCAAAGAAGATTGAGATCACTACTATATACTTATTTTTAATACCTGAGCATCATACAATTCTTCTTCTATGGTAGCATTGCCGGGTACAGTAGCCATTGTTCTATTCTGTATAAAGTCCTTCAACTTCCCAATCTCCTCATTTACCAGGTCATTCAACTGTTGGTTACTGAAAACATAATAACATTGTTCTTTAACAAAATTCTATTATTCTGAGTTTTTCAAGTATTTTTTTATCTCTAAAAACAATATGCATGAAACCAAATAAATAAAATAATCCTAAACAAAATCATACATAGAACTATTTCTTGATCTTTAATTTGAACTGATAGATCAACTATTTGCCTTTTTAATGTCATATTACATTTGTGCCACAAATACATTATTTTCTGTAATTATAAAAACAAGGGAACAGGAATAGATGCTGGGAAGACAGCAATCAATTCTTTATGAAAATAGATGTGGCATGATTGTTCATGAGACAGCCATCAACCAAATGACAGTTGCAAATTTAAGTTATACAGGTCCCATTATTTAGATTTTTAACAAATTCATCTATGTACAAACCATGTTTCCATTGCATTTATCAGACCTTACCTTGTTGTGAGATGTTTAATATGAGTTTCATAAGCTGCCTTTATCTCATCAGCCTTGGACTCCATAACTTTGTAGTCCTCACACTTAGACTCATAATGTAATCTCAGCTGTTTCAATTCTTCTGTTGTCTTACTCATTTCAGCCCTAATGAAAAAGAACATGAAACCTTTATAAAATATAACAAATCATGGAAATATTACGTATCAGTAGAGGTTTATATGTTTGGGGTTTTATGCCCCTTTGACAATATTTCAGTTAAAGTATGGTGGTCAGTTTTTATCAGTGGAGTTGGAATCATGCATTATGAGTTGAGTGAACCATTTCTTGTCAGTAGTAGTAACAATTAATTAAATCCTTGTAAAATTAATCATGTTTTCATTAAAAAAATAATCATACATCATATATGTATATAGAAAATAAGACTTGAATCTTAACTTTTCTTTAAAATAAAATCAAAACTGTATTGTCATCATAATTTTTTTAACTATGTGATTCAATGCTGTCATCATTTCAGGTTCTTTGTTTTAAATGTCTAAGAACTGAAAAAATATGAAGCTGACTATTAGAACTCAAATGTTCTTACTCATGTCTCCTTCTAATCTCCTCAACAAAATCATCAGTAAACATGGACTTTAGAGCATCTCTGTATTTCGTTTTCTCTTCTTCCAGGTCTTCTTCATAAGCCTTTCTCATTGCATCCAAAGCTAGAATATGTTATATACGATTAGAATACACTGGTCCCACATTATAAATCACATAGAATCTTTGATTGTTAGCTTCTGATATTTATTTTCTATAGCCACAAGCAAAAAAAGAAATTTTTGATCCTATAAATAACCATTCCCACTGTTCTTAATACAGGAAGCGTAATAAGTGGAGATGCACACAGATAATAATCAGTGAATCTTCAAATTTTGAGCTATAGCGAGAAAATTGAAGATTTAACTATTGTAATTAGATAAACAATTGCCAATGGCTAATAATCCAAGATTTTGTTTCTTTAATTAACTTATATCATTTTAAAATAATGAAATTGTAGTTCCATTAAGTGGGTTAAACTGTTTGTGCCATTGTTAATCCCATTTTAAATAAGCATGCCATTTTTTAATTACTTGTCTTGATAATTAAATTCTTAATCTTAAAATGTGCATACCAAAAGTGCAGATTTGAAATCATTGTGCTGTATCAAATGCATGCAAGATTTGGTTAAAAAAAATCATGAAACTTGTTTTTATTAAAAGCACATAATCACCAGGTGTGATTTCACATAAGTTTTTGGTGTATAATTTTTAAAATGTTAACAGGTATATAGAGGTGGTTTGATATTGTTACTTTTTATGAATACTTAATAAATAAAATTTTAGACAATCTTATGTCAACCTCCCTGTGGTAATCAGGGTGTTGGCAAAAGCAAGAGATACATCTATTATTATAAATTACAATTAAATGGGTGCTCTAGGAACAAACTTATCAACCTTTTGATGAATAAAAATTAGCACTTTCTATTAAAAAATGTGTTTTTTACTCCAAAGGTCAACATTTTTTTATGGTAAATAACACATCGACAAATAACCAACAGCTAACAATGTAAATTTCCTAATGTAAAACACATTAAACTAGGAGTTGTTTTTGGTCACAAAAACATATGTCTCCCCCAGAGTATGCACATATTTACTGTATGATGTCTTTTCTAAATATCATATGATAAAAATGGTGTCCCATCAACGTATGAAGTTTCGTAAAAAATCGGCTGAGTATAGTTTCAGAGGAGTTGCGCTGACATGGTCATTTTGGGCATAACTCCCATAAAATTGAGGGGATCCAAATTTAGAGGTAATATGCACAATTAAATATGATGTTCTAACTGCATACCAAGTTTCATGAAATTCAGATCAGTAGTTTAGAAGGAGTTGTGCTGACATGGTAATTTATGAGAATTGTCCAAGTTTTAAGGCGCATAACTCCCACAAAAATGAGACGATCGAAATTTCCCAGTAATCATGGTAATAAGCACAACTAAATATGATATCCTAACTGCATACCAAGTTTCATGAAATTTGGATTAAGAGTTAAGGAGGAGTTGCGCTGACAAACTTTGTGACGGACACACGGACAGGCCAAAAACAATATGTCTCATCACCATAGTGGGGGGAGACATAATTATATTGCATAAATTCTGGAATTTTATGCTTTTGCCTTTACAAGAATAACTTAAAAAAAAAGATAATTATCATGATTATATTCCCCCATCTAGGCTCGCTATATTTTATATATTTGTGTATGCAAAAAGTATGTAAAAAAGTATGTAAAATGCTTCAATGGAGACAAGTCTTAATACTGTAATGGTCAGAATATTTTTAACAACAGTCTATTGCTAACAAGTAAACTTACTTACATGGTTACACATACAAAGTAAAATTGAGATCATCTTTTTCAAATACTAAGATATTAAGAAAATGTACCATTGCATGTAGCCCTGTGTATAGTATAATGCTGACAATAATCTTTTAAGTGAAAAGAAAAATATTTGTGTTTCTGCTAATTAGAGTCAGAAAGTAGAATTTTAAAAAAATTTCTTTTTATCTTTAAACCTTAGTGCTGCAACGGCCACTCTAAAATTGTGCTTATTGTAGACCACACAACCGCTGAAAAAACTAGTGTAGGCACCAATATGCAGTCAGTAAGGACAAAACTTCAATTTGAACCAAATAAATGAAATATATTAGAGAAGGGTTAAAAAGGAAGATTCGCCTAGATTAGCAGAAACACAGACATTTTTTCCTTGGCTTAAAACAATATCTCTCACAAGACAATGTAAAAAGCTGTGTTATTGAGTTTAAAAAAAAACATCTTATTTTTCATATTAAGGGAGTAGACCTATGTAAAGGGACATAAATTTTGACAATCTTTGGTATGTTTATGTCAACCATTTTTATATAT
>JAULBM010296212.1:0-12685 GCA_032357055.1 Geukensia granosissima | reverse complement strand
TTAAATAATCGGATTCTAGGTATTGAAGCAGATCTTCCGAAGACCCTAAGCGCACAGGTAAAACGTCTAGAAAATTTCAGTCTGCAAATTTAATTGTACAGAAATGTAATTTTACCAATGTTAACAAGATTTTTTTAAAATTTTGAAATGCTACATGCTCATTTCAAGGGTTAATCTGTCATCAGTAGCAATAGAAACAAAATATAGGAGAGAAAAAAGATGACATAATACTGTAAAATGAAATGCCCGAATGAACTGAAATCCAGTAGTCAAATCTATTAGGAAGGACCTCCACCAAAAGCAATAGAAGGAATGGGTCCTTTTCGTTATTTCAGGAGTTTAGATTCAGCCATAAGCATAGTCTAAATTGGATTAATGTTATTGAAACAGTCTGTCAAAACTTAGATCATCTCAATTCTACAAAGATTTAGTCATTTAGCACATAAATCCTTTTGAGACTATCGCCTGGAGAGGCAATGTTACACTTTAAACCTATTTCCAAAATTATGTAGCGTAGCAGTTAAACCTATTTCCAAAATTATGTAGCGTAACTACTGCTATCAATTTTTGTTTAAAAAGTGGTAATTTTGTTGGTAGTTGTACTGGGGAAATGTTTTATTGTTTTTTTACAAAATGACATATTATAATGTATAGCCTTCTCCAAAAACACATTTATGGAAGGCCATTTCTTTATTAATTTACCCTTCTGGTTTCCGGCTTCCGGCAAGTATTGTAAAATTGTCCTTAGTGGCTAAAACGTCCTTCAATTTCTGTCGAATATAAATGATTAATGGTCTCATTTTAATTTTTAATGAAAGGAGATTTGGAGCGTTCATACCTTATCTAATTGTGGCAGTCGTAGAAAGCAAATGCTTTACGATAAAATACAGGAAAAAGTCAGGTTTTACTCCTTGCTCATTTTTCGTCGACGTGATGTACTTACAACAAAGGGAAACACCTCTTACATAATCTTAAATTTTAATTCAAAGTCGGACTTCATGAAAAAAGGTTTTCGTAAAACGCTATCGATAGGTGAAGTGGGGTTTGGGCACGTGAAAAGCTAGTTAAACGCAATCATGTTCTGTGTCTATATCAATCGGTCTTTACGGATCTCTGGATTTGTAAGAGTTGTCTCCCATTAGGGACGATATATTGATATAGTTACTAAGGTGAAATGTAGATTTATTTGAAATTTTATTTAAGCTACAGATTTAATGAAAAATCGATATTTTTGTTTGTTTTTTCTTTTGGTAAATATTATGGATTCTGAGAAAAATACCAATATTTAAGGTTTTCTCACGTTGCGGATGCATCCCGGGTTACGAAAATTGAGAATTGACCAACATAAATGTTGTGTTTTCATGTTTAATTCAAAATGAAAAGATAGAGGGTAAATGTAGGAGAGACAGCACTGCAAAGATGTGAAAAACATAGGGTGTTAACTAATCTGAAGGGCTTCACAATTATTCGCTGGATTAGTGGATAGAATGTGGTAGTTTTTCGGTATTTTACTACTCTTTTATTCTGTTTTGATCTACTTATTTATAAGTTCTCGAACGTAAAAATACATATTTAACCAATGGCCTTTATTAATATCTTGGTTTATTTCACAAGACACCGATAATGCAATGTCTTTAAATAAAAAATACATTCATTGTTAGAAATTTACGATCTGTATACAACGTTTGTAAGCATACATTTTCAAGTGTGTATAAAAATATAGCTTTATCAGGAGGAATAAAAAATGAATATATCTTCATTGTTTAGATTGCAATCAATAAGAACATGAATAAAACATATTAAAAATTCCACATTGATCATATGCCAGAGATATAAAATTAATGTTGAAATACAATCTCCAATCTGTTTCCTCATAACCCCTATATCACTTTCCAAATTGTTTCTGTTTCCTTCCATAAACTTCCGGGTTTTAAACTTTTTAGGACAAAAATCATCAATTGATAGTCAGTAACCTGTTAGATAAAGGTTTTATTATCGATTTAAAAACAGTTATCAGTCGAATTAGCAGACGCTATCATATTTGCGCGCTCGTCGCCTGCTTTATCTACAAAAGACTTATCGAAACACCAAGACTAAAAAAGGCAAGAGATAACGTTGACAAAAGTATCCCTGTTGCAAACGTAAACCAAACGATCAAACAGAACAAGTTTTAAAATGTAAATACCGTACAAAAAGGGTCGGAGGAACGTTCCCATCAAGAAACGGAGAGTAAACAACTATTGGAAAAGAAAAACCATCCATAAATTAGAGAATTAAATTAAAAGATACCAAATGGGTGACAGAAATTGTTAATTCATAAGGCAGAAAAGACCACACACAACTAAATGAAACGGAAAACAAACATTGTAAACACAATACATTAAAATCCTAAATAAAACTAGGATGTGTTAGTTATAGTGTTGAGGAAGGGTAAGCAACATCTGCTACACAAGTGTCACCCACCGTGATGCTCAATAAACAAAGCTGGCGTTAAGTCACAATCGAGGAAAGCTACGAAATTGGGAAATCCATTGTCATTTCCGAAATGGAAGTTTCGTATCGGTGAAACACATGCTAATTGCAACCGATTTTTTTATTTTATTCTTTTTTTTCTTCTTTTTTTTGAATGATGATAAATCCTTGAAAAACCACCTTAAATAAAACAACCATTACAAAGGATATCAACATTAAAAAGTATGACAAGTAATTGTTTTACTATTTTATATAAATAGTTGTTACTGCTGATATGGAGTATATTATATTGTAGTGATATATAATTTCAAGTTATATTACATAAGAACGTTTAAAAAAACAGTGTAAATTAAATATGCTTTATGGTCTGAATTTATAATCTTGATCCATTTTGTCACAAATGAACACTACTACGTGTACAAAACTAATAATAAAATAGGATGTCATAAGAGTGAACAAAATTATAGTTTTTATATGGTGTCGATAATGCATAATTACTCCAATGTTCGATACTCAGCCTTTCTACGACGATTACGTCGCATTACAAAAACAATACCAACTACTACGCATACAAGTGTAGTCAGACCGACCGATAAACCTGCGATAGCTCCTTTCGACATACCCTTATCGTTCCCCGAATAGACCACGTTGTTTTTGTCGAATGATTTAAGTAAGTTACTGAATTCCCTATTTGCTGACTGAAGAGTGGTCCATTTCTCCTCTTCTGGTTCATCATTCTTTGTTGTAGGGTCAACCATTTGTATCCATGATTCGCCGTCTTGTGATATAATATAGTTTGCTGGGGTTGATAGACTTTCTGCTGGAACTCTTGTAAATGGCGGAAGCTTGACAGTAGGGAATTTTAAGCCGGACAGGGAGCCTGTTTGAACGCAGTAGTTTATTTCGCAACTGTTATCGATGGTGGCTAGGTGATTGCTGTAACCAGACGGGCAAGTTTTGGTATTTCCTTGACTACTTGTTAATGGGTTGCCATGGTGACAGCTATAAAAACCACCAAATGGCACGGAATTCTTCGTTCCGAGCTCAAAGTCATCACTTAAACAGACATGAACGTTAGCGGTTATTGTATATGGGTAAAACTGTGGAGGACAAGACTTGGACTGCGTTACGAAGTTGGCCGTTTTGTCAGAATACAAGCCTCCAAATAAAAATCCACTTTCCTGGGAAATTTGTGTATTAGGTTTCGCACGACACCAATAAGCGTTGTATTTTGCCGCTCCATAGTAATGCTAATCGTGGCAACAGTGAAAGAATATCCAACATCGATGACATTGATGTTGCTGTTGGGACTTGGACGTTTCTCCGGTATACACCAGTGTCTCCTCATATCCATCTGGGCAACTAAAGTCCTGAGTTTTAGGATTTTTGGTCAGTAAACTGCTACACAGGTTTTCACCATTTATCAAACTTCCAGTAAATTCGCATGTTTGATACACCCCTCCGAAACTCAAGTTTGTGTATGGAGTATGACATGTACCGTCATCAACGTTAGCTATGTAGCTAAAATTAGGAGCTTCAAGATTAGTACATCCGGGATACGTGTTATGTTTAACGTACGTTGAAATAGCTTCTCTTATGTTCTGCGACAGCTCGTCAATTAGGCTTTCAGATAATTCCGGAAGTGCTTCTTTTGTTATAACGTAGTCAAGGGGAAATCCGTTCCTGTCAACTGCCACTAAGTCGTTACCGATATCGGCAGTCCAGTGCTGCAGTGTAAAATTTACGGGATCTAGTGCTGGTCCACCGTATGTTTTAATGTCGGAATTGGTTATACTTTGCATATATTTTTGCATTGTAGTCGTCTTAACTGAAAATTTGCTGGAAATATCAGCACTAAAAATGCTAAATACTGATGCACTAGCAGCCATCGAAATTTGAAATCTGTCCATTGTAGAGTCTTGCAAAAGTGACGATTTGATTTGGTCAAGTTTGACAACTGAAGCGCCTGCGTCAACACTGGTTAAGACATGAGTTCCAAAATCTCGAACAATAAGTTCGCTTTCGTAACGCGCCGACAGCTGTCGGTTGTGTTGAATATGAGTTGCGATTTTGAGCAGACGTGATCTGAAAGATTTATCTAATTGCGCATCTGGCAAAACTTTTGCAGTATATCTAACGTACCGTGCTTGTGCCTTTACAGAGACTGACTTGTCTTTGATTTGATGGGACTTTACATGTTCATACTCCGTTGAAAAGGAGGCTGATATCTTGACGCCCGAAAACGAGGCAGATGCTCCGGTATTTATTGAAAATGATGTATCTGTGGTGTAGT
This sequence comes from Geukensia granosissima, assembly GCA_032357055.1. Taxonomy (NCBI): domain Eukaryota; kingdom Metazoa; phylum Mollusca; class Bivalvia; order Mytilida; family Mytilidae; genus Geukensia; species Geukensia granosissima. The sequence continues at coordinate 7,920 of JAULBM010296212.1, read as the reverse complement.
TAGACCAGTGTTCATAAATAGTTGAAAACACGTTCATGCTACTTGTTTTTATTGGTATGGTGACTATTCCGTCCGGAATAAGATACCTTCTGTCCTCTGTTGTTTTACATTTAGAATAGTTGTAGTTTACTACTAATCCACGGTTTTCATTGACAAGGTTATCCCAGCCTAATCCAGGGAGAACTTCAAACATGAACTGTCCTTGGTTCCCAGTTTGACACGCACGTGGATCACCGATAGGAAACGTGGTGTTCGCTATGGAGTAACCAAGTGTAGTAACTAAGAATACAAACACTAGTCTTTGAGTCATTCTTCTTGTCTATCAAATTGACATAATGGTCCTAAAATAGAAATTGCAACAAAATAATGAGGGAAGACGTTTAATTTATATTCTAATATGGGGTCCTGAAAACGTAAATAGAATTTACCCATTGTAAAATATGTAAATATTATTTCAAAGAAAGAATATGGAATATATGCCAAAAAGACACAATTCACATCTTTTCAGGATAGTGCACTGTATAATTTCTCGTTAAGCTGTTATGACTTTCACGTGATATGACTTCACAATGTGTTTAATATACAAAACAACGACGTTATTTTCGGAAAGCGCATATCGTCAGTCAACGGTGTTTATGTATATTTTTTTACATATTAATTACCATATTAGAATCGAAATTATCGCTCAGGATAAAATGTATGTGTTAACAACTCCACCCATGGTAAAATCAGAAAAAAATTAGCTGCGATAATTTATTTCTTAAATAAAATCTTAAGTGGTGGGTAAAGGTCAAGTACAATATGCTTGACATTTGACCCATATTTAGTTTATATGTATCACTGTTAAAAATATCTAAATTTATCAAAGTTGAATATTCATAACTGTATTTCAGATATATCTTTACCTGAAAAGGAAGGACGGTAACTAAAGAGTGAGATATGGAAAAGAACTCAAACACATTTCCGAAATAACCGAAGTGCCAGCATATCGTACAAAAATGCTAAATTAATTAATTATAACATGATAAAGAATACCACTACTTCAAGTAAAAAAGAAGGGCATATCCAAGACAAATAGATAGAAGAATATAGCAAATACCACTTTATACATAAAACATATACTAGTTTATAGATAAAAAAACATATAAAAGTTTATAGATAAAAAAACATATACTAGTTTATAGATAAAAAACATATACTAGTTTAAAGAAAGAAAAACAAGTAGTACCGCATATTCTGACGTTAGGGTACGTCTTAAAAGTCAATGAGATTTATTACAAAATCAGCAATTATTTCCTTGGTAAAATGTTGATTCAGATATCTTAAGGTTGCCTTTATATTAGTATTATTTTGTGTGTAAAATTCAACTGTGATCTTCTGACTTATTTTCAATGACTTCAAGATGAAGAACAGGCACGTAAACTCACTTGGTTTTATTGAGTATATGTACATTAACTCCATTCTCTTGTGAAGAGCACGTGGGGTATCTCGGGTGTAATTACAGCGACGTCAAAAAAGTTTACGTCCATGCTTTTTAAGGGAGTAGACCTATGTAAAGGGACATTACTTTTGACAATCTTTGGTATGTTTATGTCAACCATTTTTATATATCTAATGTAAGCATCTTATTAACAAAGATTAATTTTGATCTGTATCAATTGAATGCTTAAAGAACTGTTTATGTAACATAATAATATAAACATTTTACTGATTTCAAGAGTTATCTCCCTCAACCCAGGTCTACCACCTTAAATGGTCTTACCTGTTACAGTAGAATCACTACTGACGAATCTTAATAAAATTTTCATGTCTGTGCACTTTAAAATATCTGAAGACATTGATGGCATAGTGATTACCTGTGAATTCTATACCAACTTAAGCCGGCAAAAAAATAGAAGAAATAAAAAATCCAAAGCTTGAAAAGATGGAGACTGGACGATAAACGTGAATGAAAACAACTTTAACAGTGAATTATTCTACGTCATTTTAACCGATTCATTCAAATTTTACTTCCTTCTTATCACCATTTTACGAAGTGATCAGATATTTTTAAATGCAAATGTTTTGATAGTTATATTTTAATTTTACACTTTACACACTGACAATTCAACTACATCAAATAAATTGTTGAAAGGTACATAAGATCACATTAGTGTAATGATAAAAATTTAATTAAAATTACCACCGTTGCAATTAAGTTTAGAATTAATTTTCATACATGAGGAGCAGACAACTAGAATCTTATAGCTACACAAACTTATATAACGTATATTGTATACTGGCCTGCATCGTCAGTAATAACAAATGTGCATTCAGCGCCGAATATAGTGCTAATTTTCTCTAATTCTTTTGACAGTAAAATTACAAAAAATTCACTACTGTTGAACTTTCAATTGGCGAACGCAGCCTTTCTAATAAATCATTGTATTGGTATTTTGTCACTTTAAATGAGAAAAATAGTAGCTTTCAAAGCAAAAGTAAAAATACAAAGAAAAAACAAATACCTTCTTTAGTAAACAGGAAGTTTTTTGTTCATCCTTGGATGACTAACCTTTTATATGAACCAGTGTTTTGAGTGGGAGGAGCGGTAAACCCAAGTCTAAATATATATGACATTTTACCTGTGACTATAGTGTACATGTTTTTTACAGTTAGACGCAAAACTTCACCAACGTTCGTATGGCATCAACCCATTTCATTTTGAATGTAAGGGGGTGACCTGGAGTTCCTTAAATAAAATAATCGGACACAGCAGTTGTCTTTTTAAAAAAATATTGTCTGGTAGATATGACCTTTATGGACAAACTGCTTGAAGTAAACAATACCTCCCGCTTTGGCATGCGACATAGACAGAATGCCGGAAGAGGTCATACGGCAACCCATTTCTAATTTAATAATTCTAAATCATCTTCGTACAAAGCACTTTGGGGATTAACATTCATCAGATAAGATGGGGCCAAAACAATGGAACTCGAGGGGGGGCTCCTCCTATATATGTGATTAGAAAGGGACGTTCCGCTTTAAAAGGTAGCGTTTTCAACGCAAGGTTTATAAGAAAAAGTATGAAAATCACATTGAAATATGTGATGTGGTTATTAAAACAGGGTAATAATCAAAAATATAAAATGCATTACACAAAGCCAAAGAAAAGAAAATACTCGTAATGTACTTTCGCCTTGTAAAAGATGAATTTGCTTTCGAGAAAAAATGATTTAATATTTTTTCCCATTATAACTTTATGAGAATGATTTCTTACCGTTAACCTTGGCAGTAACATTCTGACGTTTGATTTAAGATAAATTCATGAGCAATCCAGTCGTTGTTGACCATTCTAGAGAATACTATCACGATGAATGTCGAAATACAATTTAACAGTCAAGAACATTACCAAACAGGGAAAGTTTCTTAAATTTGCATATATTTCAAAAATTGCATAAAATTTAAAAAATTTTGAAAGTTCCAATTTTAATTTTAAGACAAATTCTAACCAATGGTTAAATTTATTTACCAATTTTTCAACTTAACATCTTTTGCAAAAATGTGGAATTCTATTGTTTTAGGTAAGAAAACTTCAATTGGCTGCCGGAAAAAATCCGAGCATAAAAACTTAATGAGACTTTGGGATTATATTCAAATCTTCATTAACTTCAAATTCGATGCTCAGATTTTTCCCCAGAAAAATTTTAAGTGTTTTAGGGCTATTTGACCTTTCATGACCTCTTTCCATATATGGTAATAATCCTGACTGTTTAATGCTACGAATTTTTAGTATTCTGCAGTTTACATTTTAAAAAATAAGCAATTTCTAAGGTAGCTGCATCGTAGTAAACCGCATGTAAAAGTACACGTTTTACAAGCAATATCGGACTTCCCTAAAATGGTAAAACCCACAAATATTTTTTTTTTACTTTAAAAAAGTTAAAAATCATGTTTTATGAGGAGATGCGGAAAACTGAGAACAGAGAAGGTTTATCTAAAGTCCAAGGTAAATACCCGGATGTATTATAATTTGGAATGTACAACCAGCTTTTCTAAAAATATTTCCTATTATTATTATATATATTATTATTATATATCATAAATTATATTGGGAATATCATTAAATCAACTTTCAAATTAATCTTTTACGGAACTAAAGTATAATAAGGAACGTATTGATCATAATTATCTTTGTTGTAGACTTTCCCGTTTTGTTTTTACTTTTTTCTTTCCCTTCCACTTGTAACCAGAAAAGAGCAGATTTGATTAGAACATGAAGTTGCTAGACTACAAAATCCATTATTTAAAGGAAATGACAAAAGATAAAATTATTTAACCTATAAAATTTATTCGACCTTGTGATCAATTCCAAGGATAAAGGTCACCAACTATGGTGTGCTCAAAATTGTCATCTGGTGATCGTATCCATGCGCCAAATGCTTAATGCCTAATTCAAAAGTCCGGTGCGTTACATCCTGGACATTTATTAAACAGCGGTTATCATTCAGGAAAAAAGCGACACATTGTTTTAGGTAACCCGGATACACGGCCATTATCAAACACCCAGACCAAAAAACAAAAAAAGCCCGGAGAGGACTTTTTTGTTGGTATACAAATAATTTGACTGAAAATCTAGTCTAATTTATGCTGGACACAATTCTCCTGTATAACGTATATTTAAAAAAAAATGCATGCAAGGGCAAAAGTATGTTGACCAAATAATTCCTGCCTAGAAAATGGGTAGCATGGGGATCAGACCGTGGGATTATCTAGTCATAGGATGCCAAACTGGTACTGTTTGGGTAACGTTGTGCAACCAGTCACCAACGGACCACTCCTTACAAGCTATGAAAAAAGGAATTTTAACGCGATGAGAACGTAGCATTTTCCAAACACTTGGCAGGGCGGTAACTTTCACGTCCGAGACGTGTCGAGTATAATTATACATCCCGCCAAACTAACGGACGCCCCTTTTGCAGGTGTTTTACCTGCAGGTTAGAAACCGCCTATATATCTATAACCCGGCCACCCCGGCAAGGGCCTACATATAACCAATATTGTTCGGTATATACATATTTATAAAGACAAGAAGTCATTGGTAAAATGTGTCTAGGAATAAAGAATAGGAGTTCAAGGAGATAAAATATATTAACTTTGTATTTGCCTGCTTCTGTTCAAAGGTGTACAGATCGCTTGATACACCATCCACTAAAATACAGTTTTTTAACAATGGAAAAATAGGGCTGACGAGTTCATATAAAAATAGAAATAAAAAGAGGTGGTTGCGCATTCCAAATAATCATATGTTCGTAACCAGGTCTTAAAAAGATCTTTCTGTCTTGCCATTTGTTCGCCTTTCGTCATAAAAAAGATATTGATAAAATTTACTTAAAAAATTCAAGTTGTGAAATTATCCCAGTTTTTGTGAAGTCGGTTCACACGTGTGGGTCACTTGAATGCAACTATCTTAAGAATTGTCTACTTTTTGGGTTGTAACTAGCAAAATCATTAAAATTTTAAATGAGATTGACTTGCTGAAGTATAAAAAAATGATTATAGTAAATATGGCGACATTCATTGTAATATACCGATATATTGAACATTCGTTCATTAAAATGGTTAAGTGTGACAGAACGACCTACTTGAGTTGTATTCAGGTAGACATATAGCCAGTTTAAATCGACTTGGCTAAAGGAATATTTCTTTAGCTCACTCGGTAGCGCGGCTGGCTGGTAACATAGAGTTACCGGGTTCGATCCCCAGTGAAGGCGATCGTGTAACGACTGATTCAATAGGTATTTTGACCCTACCTTACAATGGACCTGTTCAGGTTACTGGTGAGAAATAACTCCCGTTGAGTGAAAATGTGGTAAAGCATTTGTAGATTTACTCAATTTTCTCCGATTTAAGCACATTATTCTTTTTCAGGGTCAACCATTATATTTGCTGTGACCAAAAATAAACATATTTGGTTGGTAAATAAATATATTAATATTAAGGAACTGAAATGGGCATTAGGTGGTTTTGAGGTTTTCCTTGATCGGTGAAGAAGTGATTTACATGTACCTCAATAACAAAAGACGGTCCTGTTCTGCAAACATGGAGATGCATATTACGGGTCTAGGACAACTGTCCCTCGGACAATTACCCCCGGACAATTTCCCTACCAAGAACAATTGCCCGTTTTCATAGAAAGTCATAAAATTAAAACAAAATGAGGATTAAAACAAACAATAAATAAAATTCCTATCTTTTGTGCAAAATTCAAAATACATATATATGAAAGTACAAAAATTTTAGTGTAGGGATTTGCAAAGGGGCAAAATGTTTATGAGGGCGATTGTGCTATGGGGGAAATTTTATGGGAGGCAATTGTCCCACGAGGTAAAATTTTTATGGTGGGCAAATGCAAAGAAAACATAATTTTTATAGGGGCCATTGTCCTTGGAGCAAAGTTTTTAGGGGGGATTGTCCTAGGGACTAATTATCATAGGAGGAAGTTTCCTGCTCCCGCCTATTACATGTACCTATAGTCATCTCCGCCAATAACATTTGGGGGAAAGTTAAACAAAAACCATCTGTGAAATTATTGTCTTATTTGGTCATAGACTGTGGATGAAAAAGTATGTTTATCGAAATTGACAATTTTTGTTAATAGTTGTATGAAAATTTCAATGCAAATATATGGGCATATTTAAGATGAGATATATTTGATTGGTTGTGACACCTTAAAACGATCACATCGTATGCATAGTTGCACTAATGGTGATATTTAATGTATTACAAGATTTTTTATGTTTCTAATTTATGCAAATATTCATTAAAAATTGTAAATTGTATAATTTAAATCAATCAAGTAACATAATTGATTATCACGTTAATGTTTTTCTGAAAATCCCCAATGACGTATTTCCCGATTTGAAGTGAAACCGAAAGTACAATGTATTATACGTATTGACGATATTGGATTATAAAATGCATTTCTTGGTTTTTTATGTTGTTTTTTTTTTTCTTTTAATTTTATACGCCGCAAAGAATAGCGGTCGTTTTATGTTATGGCTATGTCGTCGTCGTCTTCTGTCTGTGGACACAAAGGTTTCTGCAACTTATCATTTGATGGAATGATATTTTGACACATTGGATCCTTTGTATGAAATATAGTGTGGGATTGGAAGTGGAGGCGTATTTCAAGAGAATTGACCACATTCCTTTGCTTATACTGTTTGACACAGACCGGGCATGGATAGAAACAAGTGCCTGTGCTAGTTTGGTTGTCGGCACGCAAAATCACAAATGCATTTCTGGAGGATCATAAAAATTTTTGTTTTTTTTTTTATCTTTGGGTGAATGAATAGTCCATAAATCAGGGGCCGGTAACTAGAAGCTATCTTAAGCCTTAAAATAATCTTAAGGTAATCTTAGTACATAAGAGTGTAACAAAAAGCACCATTAATATGATTGACAGCCCTTAAACCTTCATGTCTACGATTTAATCGTAAGGTATCCCTTTGTCTACTCTTAAACTGTCTGAAACTAGAAGCTTTCGTAAATTTTAAGACACCCTTTGGTATCTTCGAATTCCTTTTAAAGCACTCTTAGCGGGCTTTTGACAATTTACGAGTGTAACAAAAAGCCATCTTAGTATCATAAGACACTCGTAACTTTAAGTGTGGGTTAGACCACACTTAGAGATAAATATTTCTTTAAAATAGCACTAATGATGCACATTATCAGGTATAGAAACAAAGTAGATGATATTAAAAGGCGTTTACTTCGTTAAAGAAACAACGCATGAGATCACAGGTGCTTGGGCATCTATTATATACAACACGACGGGTACCACTAGTGGAGCAGGAGTTGCTTACCCTTCAGAAGCACCTGAACTCACCCTGGTTTTTGTAGGGTTTGTGTTACTCCAGCTTTAGTTTTCAGTGTAGTGTT
>JAULBM010296201.1:0-15232 GCA_032357055.1 Geukensia granosissima | reverse complement strand
ATCAGAGTACGGTATAATCTTTATGGATTGGTAGATTGATATAATAGGTGAAAAATAAGATAACTTGTCCATCTAAATGTTGAGAGTGTTTCACCTGGAAACATCTCTTCAATCTTCACTCAAATAATTCATACGTTCACATGAAGAAAGTAAATAAACACCAATTGCAGTAAATGCCATTTTATTCTTGTTTCATTCTGCTAAACAGCTTTGTTCCCGGATAAAATATTAAACACTTAGAACTGTCAAAATTTCAAGTAAACCTAATGAGAAAAAAAATTTTGAATAAGATGTTGATATATGATATTTACTTTGTTTTACATTTATATAGTGTAAATGTGTCTTTAATGACTATATTGTATAACCGTCTTTGATTTATTGATGATGTTTGTATTGTTGATAATAATTAATAATAATCCTTTGTTGTATTTTATACCAATTAAATGATTTGATTTGATTTAAGTAACAATTATGCCCTTACAATGCGTCCGTCTTTACCACCACATTTTCTTAGATATCATCTTCACTAAAACTGATGGGTTAAATTGGTTCAATCTTATTGGAATTGTCAGGGGGTTGCCCACTATCAAAAGGCACCGGATGTAAATTTAAATATTGCACAGAAAAATCTTCTTGTCTAAAACTGGTGAGCCATGAAATGGAAGTTAGATGGTCCTCTATCAAAATTGAATCCGCGTCGGCCAACTAGAAGACCGCCACAGCCTAAATTTAACATAGGACCCTTTTGACACTACGCGATTCACTTTAAATATCCTTAAATATCACCTGAGCCAGTTTGAACCAAACAGAGCGGCTAATTTCCAAGCCTTAAATCCGATTGTTTTCATTTATCTTTAAGTTTGTTTTTAATTTGTCTTGTCTCTTTGGATTCTGTACTTTTGGTTTTTGGTATTCCAACATAGATTTATCTGAAATAAGAAATAAATTGTCTTCTTCCAAAATTTTAACTCGCATTCCAACAGACCAACTAAGAAGTATGTCACGCACATTTAAATTGAGTGGACAAAGAACCCTATAGGGATTACAATTAAAATGGTTCTGTCTAAAATGCTAAGCAAAGGGAGGACCAACCTTTGGTTTACACATGGCAGAATGGTCCTTGAATGTTACAAATATTTTGTTAAACATCCCATTCTCACCAACATATATGAATATATGCTTACTAGAATCTATATTGAGTTGCAATCGGGTGAGCAATACAGGCTCCTGGGATAACTCCGCAAAAATGATGTCAAATAACTGCATGAAAATGAAATATCAAGCAGTATTTATTTAAAACCGGAAGTTAAATGCCGAAATAAACGTAGCCGACCTTGAATCAGTGTGATGTTATATTGTTTACCAAAAATCATAAGTTTGATTTGAGCAGTACACGTTTGTTGATTTAACAGGTAAGTGTAACATTTCAATAATCAATGTCAATTAAAACTACTCTTCATATTAATATAATAAAAAAAAACATCACAACTAACAACAGATTTATTTGTGCTACATATAATTAAAGTTTTTTATCTGAACAATGATCTAACTTATCTTCATCTCATTTTCTCATATACGCTTGAAATAAGGAAAATACGAATATTTCCAGATTTACCTACAACATGCGAACTATTAAACGAAAAGTAATGATCTAACAGTCAGCATACCATTCATAAGAAGAAACATCCCCTCTGTCAAACGGTATGGCGTGTACATCTGACAACTGAACCCTCACAACTTGTATATAGAAACGTTATTCAGAGCTTCTTTAAACTGATAAAATGGCAGCGAACATATACTACAGCAGAACGACAAAGAAAACAGATGTTAAACATACAAAAATGATAGTCGATTTAATAAATTATTTTATTTTATATTGAACATATGCGTTTAAATTTAACAAACAAATGTACAGAATTTTGTAAAACATTTATAGTATAATAAATCCTTTATCAGATGATACCTTGACCTTGTGTGGTTCATATGACGGATAATAATCTGTTTATTTTAAAGGTTTTAGTTTTAATGTTCCCTGTAATATGCATTAAATGCATAAATTGTTAATGTTTGCATTATCTAATCAGATGTAAAAGAAGAAAGACACCGTCAGATTATTCAGGTATTATATTACAGGAAATCTCAGTACATATATGAATTCATTTAGAAATCGCTTGTCTAATCACATACTTTAATTTGATTTTGACTTGTGAAACTGAAACAATTAAATCGAGAAAAATCCGGTTCCCTGATTACATTAAGCATTATTTAGGGTCTGCCAATTGCTCTACAAAAAACCTCATTCCAAGTTACTGACAGTAATTCTATTAGCAGTAAAAATGGTCTTCAGAGTTACTGTGAAACAAGCCATTCTATAAGTGGCGTCAATCAAATGTGGATTCTAAAAAAATCCAAAGATCTGTTAGAATGCCTCAAATCAAGGTCCCTCACCTCTTGCAATAGCAGAAAATCATTTGATTTTTCCGACCTCTATACTACTATTCCACATTCAAAACTCAAAGAAAAATTAAAAGCCTTAGCTCACCTTTGTTTTGTTAAATAAGATGGCAAAAACATTTTCAAATATTTGGTTCTAGGTAGGGACAGATCTTATTTTGTTGTTAACCACCCTGATTCTAACAAAAAGTACTCAGAAGATATCATTTGCGGAATGCTAGATTTCTTAGTTTTTTGTAATGGTTGGTGGGCGTGTGTTTCAACAGACTGTCGGCATTCGAATCGGGACTAACTGTGCACCCCTTCTCGCCGATTTATTCATTTATACTCGTATGAAGCTGACTCCATACAGAGGCTTCTACAGAGAAAAGAAAATGTTGGCTCAGTCTTTTGGTTTCACGTTCCGCTATATAGATGATGTCCTTTCACTAAATAACTCTAAATTTGGTGACTAAGTTGACCTTATCTAGCGTATTGAACTTGAAATTAAAGATACTACAGAAACAGAAAGGTCTGCTTCTTACCTAGACTTACATCTAGAAAATGACAGTAAGGGTAGGTTAAGAACAAAACTTAAGGACAAGAGAGATGACTTTGATTTTCCGGCTGTAAACTTTCCGTTCATGTCTAGCAGCATTCCAGCAGCACCTGCATACTGAGTGTACATCTCTCAGTTGAAACGCTATTCCAGGGCTTGTGCTTCCTATCAGGGTTTTATTGATAGAGGGTTGCAGCTGACTATAAAGCTACCAAGCCAAGGGTTTCTCAGGGGAATATTAGAATCATCATTCCGGAAGTTTTTCGGTCGATGTCATGATTTGGTCGACCGGTACGAAATATCCATTTCACAGATGACAATGGATATTTCCGACTGTTATGAATACAAATTCGTTCCTATACCGGTTGTGACTAACATCGATTGTGACTATACACCGGCTTTGACTACGAGTAAGACTACGGGTGCCACTTGTGGAGTAGGAGTTGCTTACTCTTCCGGAGCACCTGAACTCACCCTGGTTTTTCTAGGGTTCGTGTAACTTCAGCTTTAGTTTTCATTGTAGTGTTGTGTTTTCTATGTTTGTTTGTCTTTCGTTTCATTTTGTTGGCCATGGTCTTGTCTGTCTTCCGACTTAACGATTTCTGTCTGCTATTTTGGTATCTTCGAATTCCTTTTGCTGGCTTCCCACATAAAACACACTTGGGATCTTCTGACAGTCCCCAAGTCGCAATGTTAGTAGGGCTCGGAAGGACATCATACACCGATTTTTGGTTAAACTGTAACTAGATGGTTCCAATGTGCCTGGTCTTTTCCCTTCTGCTGATGCTGTTCCCCATTTATCTGTCGGTGTTCCATTCAATCCCTGCCTTCCAATTGCTACTTGTCCCACTTTCTTACTCAAGAGGGACTCGGATGAATGCACATATAAGTGTGTGATAACATTCATATATATTTTGAAAATAAACATAGTACAATCGTTCAGAGTAAATATCAAGTCTGGATGTAATATAGAAAGGCGAACATTCTTTCTAACAACGACTTTACAATTATATGATACTGGATAATAGCATTTTTTAAAAAAAATTAGCCGTGCTAAATAATACATGTACATGTATTTCATAACTCTCAGAATTAAACAATTCACAATTTTTTGTGTTTGGTTTAACAGTGTATTCTCTTATTATTAAAGAAACTACATTCAGAAGGTAGTGAAATTCGTCACCAATAGAACTACAGTTACAAATATCACAAATACGATCATCTCTTTTAATTCTCCAGAAACTACCTTGTTCAATTGGTAACGGTTTTAAATCACCTAAAGTTACATTTAGCTGTTCTTTGATTATTTGATATTGTGTTAAAGGCAGTTTTGCAGTTTTCAAATTCATGTGATACCTCATAAAATAATTCCAACATTTAGGAATATCATAAAACTACTTATAACATGTTTGTTTAAACCTGATCACAAAATCTTTCTTTTACCTGTTTGATAATGATAAATTGCGTGGTACATCTGCGGTAACCAAAATTCAGAATACACAGATTCATTCAGTATTTTCTTTATACTAAGGGACTGGTTATTCAATTAGTCAAAAAAATACATACCCCCTTTCAAGTAATGCTATTTTTTCTTTGACCCCCTACTTTTTTGCCGGCTTACCCTTGGAGATAAATAATGACCGGTCCCTAAAATATCCATTTAAAATGGAAAAAAAAAGACTGACATGCATCTTATAGAACAATTTGCAAAAAATGGCAAAATATCTTGTTTGATATGAATTATTTTTTTCAAAACTATCCATTCTATACTAAATCAGTTATAATCTCGGGAGGAGGGGGCACTTCTGCTGGTAGGGGTGTGCGGTTGTTTAGGGTAGCGTCGAATAATGTGAACCCCTATTTGCCTCGTTACACTTTCGGTAAATCTGGGATTACTCCCAGAGTATAAGGGGTGGTAAGAGCACAGGAACTCGTGGACACGGCTAGGATACCTTTTGGTGACCCTACCACCTTTTTGCAAAAATTTGCGCCCTTTTTAATTTTTGCATTCAATCTTTAGTTTCCATCAAACAGTTGTTATTTTATATTTATTTATCTTCATTTATGCATAGATTAATGGTACAATTCGGATATGTTTATTAGTATTTATCCAACAGTTGTTACTAAATTTGTATACTATAATTAAAAGGGTGAACAGAGGTGCCAGGTTAGAAATCGTTAGGGACCATCGATAATTCATCATATAAACACCTGTGGGTTTAAGACCCCCCCCCCCCCCGAAGGTGATCGTGAAGTATACAAAACTTTTATGCAAATTTTGGTTTATGCTAATTATTTAATGCAAACATTTCATCAAAGATAATTCACAGATGACACCACATTAAGAAAATTGTATATTTCAGTTAAAGGTCGCGGTGGTCTACTATATTTTTGGTATTATGCTGTATTTTCAGGTAAACCGGAAGTAATTTGCAAATGGATGTACATATCCGCCATGTAAACCAATCCAGGTAAATATTGAAAACAACATGAAAAACAGTGTAATTTCACCATCTCTAGGCCATAACAAGTCCACATTAAACAAAGATTCGAAATAAACGTCATAATTATTTGGACTAGGTCATTACCTGGTAAACAGGTAAAGCCTAAAGGGACTACACCAGAAATCATTGCAACAAAGAGACAAAAATAAAATAATATAGTGTTTATAAAACAAGAAGAAGCCAAAGAAAACCGAAGGGCCAGACAAAAGGGTAGAGTCAACAGAGAACACAACCAAGATGGAACATAACATAAAAAACTAAAATCAAGCATACATAATATGGAACATAAAGTAAAATACATTCAATATGTATAACTAGGAAAAATATGGAAGAAGGGGACTCTGATGAAGTGTAAGCTGCTCCTGGATCTCATGTACTAGGAAATCACAATACATGCAATCTAACTGAAAGAATTAGAAGCCTGAGAATATGCATTTTCCATAGTCTTGTAACTTTTAAAGATATGAAATTTAGATTTAGATTATGCTTATTTAGGAAAAATGTTGCATTTCTAATGAATGCATGCAATTTTTAGCAAGAAGTCTCAGTTAAAAAATTTTCATTTTTGCAAAATTGAAATACTTCTCATTTGAGAGGTTGATCCCCATATGAGTAAGTATTCCCCTATTTGAGTTGTACACAATCTTTTTATGTGTCAAAGACAAACTATTCCTTTTAAAGATATATGCATGTTTGTTAAACTGATGCATCACCACAAACTGTACAAGATAAATGTATGAGGAGGTTGACAGCTCTTGTGCAAACATTGAAACATACTTTTATCTTCCTGTCCCAAACCAAGAACATATAGCCTTATGGTTGTTGTTTCCTTGTTTTATTATTAGTCATTTGAAAATGAAAAGATATGGGGTATATGTTAGAGAGGCTGCGCATTCCAGCTGCCAGAAAAACAGGAAATTTACAAATCTAGAGGTCTCCACAAGGCCTTCAACAAGAAGGGAAACAGCTAAAAGTTGTGTAAGCAAGACATAGGGATACTGTTACTGGCAGCAGCAGCATCAAAAATTAAAAACTATGAGAAATTGTGATGCTTATCTTAGTGTAGGTCCATACTATTATAAGTTACATCAATTAAGTACAGTGCATTTTAACTCTTCCCAAACATTAAAAATTAGTTGATGGCCCCACCCTCAGATATGATTGAGCAATCACTAATAATTGCAAGCAGCTTCTTAATCCCCAACCAGTAGTCTTTGCCCCTTGATATTTGATACATCTTATCAGTAGATTTAAATTCCACAACTACTTGATGACAATGCCTTCTCAGTTATGCATGAACGATAACTTTTTTGCAAACAGTTTATACTTTGGGTTCTTGTTTTACACACTGGTTTACAATACACATTTTTTCTAACTTAATTAGTTTTGTCACATTAATGTAATTTATTAATCTGACAAAAGGGTTAGCAGATGAGACACTAGGTTCTGTTAACTACATAAATTTTTATTAAATTACATTACACTGAATAGAAACAAATGTGGCTATAAAATGGCTAAACAAAATCTGGTTGTAGCAGAAGTCTTATTGATTTCCTAAAAAATGCCCGTCTATCAAGGTGGGAATAAATATAGCAAAAAATGGTGGAATTGAAAGTTTTCAGAACCAATTATGAAAATTAAAATCTTATATATATTTCTTTGTAAAAGGAGAAAATTAACCCTTTTTTAAAATATTACAATCATCAATGTTTTCCTAAATAATAACTAAGGCCAAGCAGATTTGTATATGATTCCTGCCATTAGATTTGACTGCCAACCATAACCATTTCATTTCTTTGCCAAAAATATTTAAGAAACTGCATTCCACTACAAGATCATTTGTTGACATATGTTTCCTATTTTGTGACATAATTGTCCAAAATAGAGAATTTAACAGCATTGAAAATTGCTAAAGTTTTGTTGTCCACAGGTACACTTGTACAGATGACTGGGAATATAATGAAAATCTGAATTGTAGAAAAATTTAAATTTTTTTTGATAACATGGAAAATAAAATTCTTGAAAAAAAAATCTGATTAACCTACCCTAATATTTTTTGGCTGATAGCAGGAAACAGTCATATTTTTTCTTTTTGACCTTTAAAATGATAACTTCAGTTGGAGCTGTACCAATTTTGACTTTGTTGCTGGAATGACGTGACAATATATAAAAGAATAAATAACATCATCAATTTAATTTAGTGTTAATTAGTTGATACAGTATTGTGAAAAATTTTAACTTTTATTGCCTGGTTGTTCAAATTGTATATAATTCACACAACCTGTACACTTAGTATCTTGTAAAATAATTACATCTTCCAGATATTTAATTTATGCTGACATTAATAAAATAACCAAATATAAATATTTGTCATTTTTTGTAGAAATAAAGACATGTTTTGATTTCATTTGGACACATGGCAAGAATGAAGGAAGCAATGTACAAACAAGAACAATTTAGTGTTATGACACCACCTGATGACAACATTAGGTAAATCCCTCTGGGAATTAAACAATTAAAAAGGCGTCAAAAACATTATTGGCTGTTATTGATTTACAGCTTAATCACACATTACAAGATTAAGTGATGATTTTTATTGCTAAAATAATTTTTTTGGCATTTATGTTACAGCAATAAAAATTAAGTGTTAATATATATATGTGTGTATAAGACTTGAATGGTCAAAATGAGTGTTTCATCTTTGCCCTCTGCTACCAGTGTATCTGGATCTAGTGCACGGAGTTCCAGCAGCATGACACTTTCTCCTGGTTTAGCACCATATAAAACTTTATCTCCAAGTGCTTCACTTGTTGCTCTGGCTAAAATTGAAGATGAAGAATTGAGAGGGAAGAAGACAGATGAATTGGTACGAATTATTCGTCGTATGGAATCAGAGAGCAGATCCCTTGTCGCTGAACATAGTTGTATAATCAAAGATGTGAATCGACGGATGCAGATAAACCTACTTGAAATCAGGGGATTAAAAGACATTAATCAGAAGCTTCAGGATGATAATCAAGAATTACGAGACTTGTGTTGCTTTCTTGATGACGACAGGCAGCGTAGCCGTAAGCTTGCACGGGAATGGCAGAGGTTTGGACGATACACTTCCAGTGTAATGAGAAGTGAAGTATCTACTTACCAACAAAAATTGGCTGAACTGGAATCAAAACAAGAAGACCTGGTATTAGAAAACAGTGAACTGAAGGAACTTTGTTTGTACTTAGACCAGGAGAGAGTTCGATATAACTCTACCCTGAGAGATGATGGTGATGGAAGCAGTAATAGTACCACTGCAGGGTTGGAGGATCAACCCATAGATATAGTACAGTCTTCAGAACAAAGATCTAATCCAGGTTTGTAATATTCACATAAACTGAACATAAACATAAACAAGAACTCTTGCTTGTATTTTGAATAATGTAAATGGAAAAATAAGGGATATGGCAGGGTAATTTTTTAATGACACAAAATTTGTACACACTACATGTCAATTAAACATTAGCATAGAAAATTGATTGTTATTCTTCATCTTCTGGTCACTATGAAGCTTTAGATGATGAGTTCTGACTTGTAGGTAAGTTTTATCAATGTTGTTTCATGTGTTCGATGCATTGCATTCCATTGATTCATGCTTGATTCTAATTTATCTATTTATATAAATCATTAAACTGAGTTCAGATATTTATGTAGAAATACAAATTACAATATATGATATGATTGTTTATGACAAAGTCAGCCAAAAGTCAAATTTCAAAAACCCATGATCATCTGCAGGTTACATTATGGCCTTCAACAATGTACAGAGATCAAAACAATAATGCTAGCCATACAAATCCCCCTAAAATAAAAGGTGATTCAAATTTAACAATAATATAATTGGCCAATTAATTGTACATGTGTACCAGTAAAACACAATAACAACAACATCAATTTGACTACAGGTTCCTGGTTTGGGACATACACATAAAGTAAGATGCAGGGTTAAACATGTTTGTAAGCACCCAACCCTCCCCTAATCTGTGACAAAACTACATAAAAACAAACCTTTAAAAGCAGTTGTTGTGATTTAAACCATGAAGTTGTTAAAGATACACAGACAGTTTCAATAAAACAACAGATATCATGATGCATTGACATAAAAAAGGACCTGCTGTCACTGATAGCTAATTCAAAATCTATTTTTTATGAAGTTATATACTACTTTGAATGTGTTGTCTACAGGTTAAGCCACAATTAAAATTCTAGGAAATTATTGTATAAGTTTGTATATAAATCTGTATAATTTAATATTAACAGATAACACCAGGCAGTATATACAACAACTGGAGGAACAGGTTAGAAATCTGGAGGAAGAAAAGAAACAGTTAGCTCAGGTAGGAAATATTACATGATAATTGGGTTAGTAGATAAAATTAAATCATAATTGGATAAGTAGATAAACTTTTAAAAGTTATAATTGGGTTAGTAAATAAACCTAAGTCATAATTGAGTTTGTACATGTAGATGAACTCAAGTCAAAATTGTGTTAGCAGTTAAACTTAAGTCTTAATGCATAAATGTCACTGAATCAGAGATCTTGTTGGAAGGCCATTTCAATGAACACATTCTATGATCAGTCTGAAAAAATAAAACATAGGACTGTTCAAATGGCAAAAACCATTTGAAAAAACAAAATTTCAAAGACATGAAGGATTATCTCCCATGCCTTTTTTCTGTTTCAATTGTATCAGGTAAAATAGGTAAATTACAGAATTTCAGTTGTATAATCTTGATAATAAGAGTATATTTACATTAACTCTTTTATAAATTACAGAGATCAGAAAGAAATGCAGCTGATGGATACAGACCTCCTGGTGAAAGGAAGGCCCCCAAAAGTGACATGGTATGTAAATTAGAGCAAATTTTCCTTTACCTGTTTCACTTACAATCGGATTATATGTTGCCTTTAAAATAGAAGATGTAGGGTATTTAATAGCTCTTTGGCCTTGAAAGTAGAAAGGTGAACATTGTCCATTTTATTGATCTACTTGAGTATTTGTAGGCAACTACTTTCGAGAGCTTGTGTGACACATTTAATAGGACTGTTAGACTAAAAACTAACACCTATATTCTCTAAAAGTATTACATGCATGCATATAAATTGGAAGAAAACCAATGTACAACAAGAAAATAAATTTGAAATATAATTCACAGAGAAGTGCCCCAGTTGGTTACCATGATGATTGTGGTAGGACATCAATAACACCCACACCAAGGGGAGATAACACAAGTCCAGCAAAACCAGAAGCAGTTGTCCATGCTATGAAGGTATGTTTTCATAATGTCTTGGAATGTCAATATTGTTTTTTAATAAAGAGAAAGAGGAATGACCCAAAAAGCTTGTGAACAGAGCTTGCATTGCTGGTATAGCTTAAAAGTACCAGTTTGTTAACACTTACTAGATAATATGAAAAACAAAAACACGAAAAGACTAGTAAAACTGTTTTGTGGTGCAAAAACAACAGGGAATGTAACAATAAATTTTCCAAAGTAGATAAACCCATAACTTAACTTAAAAAAATTCAGATTGTTTCATGACAAATTAGTTCAGAGTTCTCCTGGGTTTTCTACTTAGTAACTGTGCTGTCAGTTTATATTTCAGTGATGTTATACATGTATCTTATAATGGTATCAACACAAAATGAAAACTTAAGTGCTTGGCAAGTACAGCACATTAAATTGCAGTGTGTCAACCTAAAAATTTGAACATGAGTGTAAGCATGGTACATAGCATTCAGACACAGGATGTATGTTATAATAACTAGCCAATCTGTTGAGAAACAGAAATAGAATGGATGTTAACAGTAGTTTAATTCACAAAGACATTTAAAATATAAAGGACAATTGAAAAAATATGAATTTAATATAAAAACCTCACCCAAAACTAAAACATTATAAAGAAAAAAGAATTTAAAGCACCCTTGAAAACACAGATTTTAGCACAGTTGGCCCCCTTTTTATCTCAGCATTCTGATGAAAGGTCTCTTGCCACAAGAAATGATGTAAGAACTAAACCAAAAAGTGATTGCTTATCTTTCCATTCAACAAAAAATTTTGCTGCTTTTTGGAATTATATGGATAACATTATTATGCATTAGTTGTAATGTTTAAAATATTGATTCAGTAAAATAAAGTATATAATAAAGATTATAGGTTTTTCCATATCAACCCAGGTATCATTCTGCGACATCCATATCAGCCCTGAGGGCTTCAGTCTAAGGGAACATATTGATTGAGGGATTATACCAGGGTTGATATGGGAAGTAACATTTAATAAGAATTTTTACCATATACTTATAAGTTATACAATTATAATTGCATGGTATAATAAAAGGTTCTTTTTTCTGATAAAAAAACTACTTTTGCTATATTGCATACAATTGCTGCATAACCATGCGATAACAAGCATGCAATAACACATCTATTTCCGGAATTTCGATTCCGGTGTTCTTTCAGGTATTTATACTTCAATTGTTTATCGTCTGCACAAATTGTCATATCTGATCAGATTTCCACATATTTGCTTTATAAATGGATAAAGAAAGGACCAAGGAAGCATATACAGTGCATGAAAGGGATGAGAAAGACACAATATGTCTGCCCAGATAATATGAAAAACAAAAACACGAAAAGACTAGTAAAACTGTTTTGTGGTGCAAAAACAACAGGGAATGTAACAATAAATTTTCCAAAGTAGATAAACCCATAACTTAACTTAAAAAAATTCAGATTGTTTCATGACAAATTAGTTCAGAGTTCTCCTGGGTTTTCTACTTAGTAACTGTGCTGTCAGTTTATATTTCAGTGATGTTATACATGTATGTTATTGACATCAAGGGTTACTGATAATGCCATATATCTTTTTTAAATGAAGCGGATGAAGCATATGATAAACAGTTTATAAAATGGCTTATTTTGTATCGCATACTACATCAGCCCTTTGCCGATATCAGCCCTCGAGCTAAAGCTCGAGGGTGATATAGTATGTGATACGAAAAAAGCCATTTAATAATCTATAAATCACATATTTTGTTGATAATTTGTTTTAATAAATGTATTAATTCTTTTGTAAATTCAATCAAAATGAACAAATCATTTTATTCTGCATACATATAAAAAATGCATTTTATTAGTAGTAACTGCACATTTTCATCATAGCATGGCAGACAGCTGAAAACTACAGTAAAATTGATATCATTATGCTTCAGATAACCTGCAAGGGCTGATATTGATTTACAATTTAACATCCAAATCAGTCTTCATATCAGCCCTAAAGGCATAATAATCTTTGTGAAAGTTCCGTATAAGTTATGCAGAAAAGGACTCATCTTTTAAATATGATTCATTGATGAAACCATATATTTATGTATCAAAAACATTTACTGATAGGTACTGGAAGTTCATGAAAATCTGGAGCGGCCAAAAGTTGATGTGGGCAGTGAAAATTTAGATGACAAAGAAAAGGCTATTGTCAGAGAAATGTGCAATGTATGTATAAATCCTGAGAACAAGAAATAGTTAAATATTATAGCAGCATATTGTCTTTTGAGTTAGCAGAATGGGCTTGTTACTGAATAATTTTGATATGCCACTTTTTTAACTGGTGGGTGAAATATTTGTAATATATTTAACCATTTAGTGGTTAAATTTGTGGTAGAGTTTTCTTGGCACCCCTTGATTGATTAATACACAATTTTTAGCATGAAAAAAATCATATTTTTTGTTTGAAAATTACTTTAAAGACAAGTATCATTCTTGTTGTAGATTTTTTCTTTACACATATTTAGAACTCATTTTATTAGCTCACCTGGCCGAAGGCCATGTGAGCTATTGCCGTCACTTGGCATCTGTTGTCATTGTTAACTTTTAGAAAAAAATCTTATCCTCTAAAAATAGAAGATAGGGGTCTGACCATAGATTTTTGCATATATCTCAAAAACCATAAACTTTAGCCAATTTCTGAAAAGATAAAAGTGTTCAGCAGGATGAAATATCTGTGGTGAAATTTTTGTGGAAATCCCTTATCGCTTGTAGGAGTTATGGCCCTTTTAGATATTTTTTGAGCTAATTTTGAAGTTAAAAGTTTTTAAAATATTCTCCTCTGAATCTACTGAATGGATTTAGATGAAACTTTGTATGATTGTTCCTTAGGGTATTCTGCATAAAGTTTATGCTTTGATTTTTGATCCATTTAAAAACATGGCTGCTGTTACTTAAAATAGAACATAGGGATCTGACCATAGATTTTCACATATATCTCAAAAACTGTAATCTTTTGCCAAATTCTGACAGGGTAAAAGTGTTCAGCATGATGAAATCTAGGTCTTTGGTGAATTTTTTGTGGAAATCCCTTATATATTATAGGAGTTATTGCCCTTTTTAGACTTTTTTTAGCTAATTTTGAAGTTAGTTTTAAAAATCTTCTCCTCTGAAACTACAAAATGAATTTAGATGCAACTTTGTATGATTGTTTCTTACAGTATCTCCACGAAGTATAAATACAAGGCTGTTTGAGACAGGTGAGGGATTACAGGCTCCTAGGAGCCTCTAGTTATATCCCCCGCAAACATAGTATCACCCTGTCTGTCTGTCTGTCCGTCTGTCCACATAGCTTGTAAGCGCATCTCCTCCTATACTGCTTAACGGATTTCAATGAATCTTTAAATGAAGCTTAGACACAATGTGCAGATTTGCATATGGGAAGATCATTCATCATCCTTTATTCCAATTGCAGATAATTCAACTTAAGTGATAGGTGAGCGGGGGTATCCTTTGTGAGTTTTGCTCACAGTATGTCTTGTTTATCATGTTTTCAATTTCTAACTTTTGATTTGTTTTATTTAAATGTCCTGGTGGTATTGCTTGTTGAATATTCAGATTAGAAAATTTTTGTGTCCACATGTTTATAATGTCAAAGCCGCATATACAGGCGAGACATTTTTGTGTCCATACTTGTCATAAGAAGTTGGCACTTTTGAATATATGATATCTGTTTCAATCCGAAATGTTAAATATCATGAATGTGTGAAATATTTGGCACTGAACACTAGTCAGTCAATAAAGTGTTGAAAAGAGGATGTGATATCCAAAGGGGCTTTTATACATCCTTATCTTAAAATTAAAAAAAAAAATATGATGCAATTCCATCTTACTAATCAATTTTTGCAATGTTTTCTGATTGCAAACATTATACTGACAATTCACAAATAGAGGAAATCAATAATATTAATAATAAAGAGAGCGGTAAAAACAAATATACAATCAAACCTGAATTACTAGATAACCTATTGAACACAAATGACTCATTAAACAAGAATTCTTTTTGAAAAAGTCCCATTTTATAATAAAATATCCATATAATTATGTTAAAAAAGGGTACGGAAAAAACAACATTAACAGAGAAGATTATTAAGAATATGACTTTTAAGACAGTTTTTGTCTCGCCTGTGACGTAGTTGCGAAAACGAGACATAGGTGTAACTTTCCAGGGGCGGCCTTAGTTTTTTTGAAAGCTGTATATCTTGTGATATGAAATTATCAAAAAACCACATGACATTGGTCCTTGACCTACTTTGCATGTTTCAGTGACCCTCAAATCTCCAGCATCAATTTTTCATGCTTATGTCAGTTTCTCAGTAACTATATATGATAGGTCAGTAATATTGGGTATGCTTATACATTATTAGGAGTACAT
>JAULBM010296190.1:0-15235 GCA_032357055.1 Geukensia granosissima | reverse complement strand
AGGCTTTCCTCGGCGTAGATTCATGAAAAAGAATCCACACTTTTATGAATAGGCTGACGTCACAACAATGGTTTAAACCCCGTGCATAGGTATTGCTCTTAAAGTCAATGATATTCCTGTCCGGTAATGAATCCACTTTTGCAATGAAATTATCCATATCTCCACAGCGGCTACAAGTTGACTTTTTTAGAAGTTAAATATATAAAATAAGCGTTCGCAAAGCAGGGTTTTCAACAACCGGGTTTTGCAATCCAAACATGTCTGCACCAACGACTATCGATGAAAAATCAAAGCTGTTAAACGAAATATTTAGACGTTAAACTTTAAGAGGGTACTTGTTTTACCCTCCGCAAACAAAGTTTGAGGGGTATATATGTTTCACCCTGTCCGCCCGTCTGTCTGTCTGTCCGTCTGTCTCTTCATCTCTCTGTCGGTCATTCTCTTCGTCTGTCTGTCTGTCTGTCTGTCTGTCCGAAAAACATTGTCCGAAACTCCTCCTAAACGACTTGCAGGATTTTGATTAAACTTAGTAAGTGGATTATGAGATTACATAATGCAGATGTGCATGTGGTGAGGATTTTAATTTTGTACAATTCATGCAGAAGAAATGAATATTAAGACTCATGTTTTTAGATTTGAAAAAATATATGCTAAAGATATAAATGTTATATAGTCATGCGGGGGTAAAGATAGTGAGTTCTGCTCATGGTATTTATGCCAATTTTAAAGGGTTATGCATCTGCTCAGACAGAACACCATTTTCTAGTTTAGTTAAGTGTAGAATATCCATGTGAGTGATCCAGAGTGCATATTGAAAAAAGACAAAAACAGACAAAACTTGAAACAAACTTAAAGGTAAAATGAAAACAATGGGAAAAAGGCTTAAATCAGAGAAATCACAATTAGTATTATAAAATATCAATGGGACACGGCCATAATTGTGAGGTCGCGACAGAAGGGAATGCGATTAAGAAATGAAAAACTACAGACTGAATGAAAAATTTTAGAAATACATGCAGATCAGCTCCTCCCATTGTCAACAGTTTAATGTTTAGTAGAATGCCTTCCATATTCATCGCTTATGTGCTTAAATTGTTGGTGAACCTGTAAGTTTAAAACATAGATTCAGAAATCACAATAATCCCAAGTTGGTTAAATGGCCACACATTTCTCAACTATTCCCTCATGAAACTGTTTAACGTTGTAAAATTATGTTCCTCAAAATAAAATCTTTCGAAATGCTACATTGTGTCTACGACCGATTGTTTGTCAACAGCAACCATATAAATAACCAATCTAATTAGATTGATAAATTACAACTCCGTTACGAACCGCCTGTAATAAAAAAGAAAAACTTTTTTTTCAAATAAACTAAAGACTTCATTAAAATGTTTTTGCTGCTTGGTTTGAAAATACCGGTTTTATAAATGGATGGTCTCTCTTTAATTTTGCAGATGATGTATAAGTAGGCTCATTCTGTAAAAATTTGTTATGAAATAACCATTTTGTATTAACTTCGCTCTGTATTCTATAGAATATGAACGAATATGAAAGTAGAAAAAGGAGATGTTCTATACTTGTCCATGAAATAACCACCACAAACGTATAAATACAGATATCTGCATGAGGCTCCAAGTTCTTCAATATTGGACATATATCCACACTCTACGGCTAAATGTGATATTCAACTGTAACAATAACTATACAATGCAACGAGTAACACCGTTTACGATATCCACTGGATTACAGGTTTCTGACTTGGGACAGGCACATAATGTATGTGGCGGTAATAAACATTTTGTGAGTACTCAACCCTCCTCCTAACCTCGAACAGTGATGTAACAAAACGACTAAAAAACTTTAAAAATTGACTGGATAAGTACATAGTACGCAGACAATTACAAAGAGAAAAAATACAACAATATGTACTGACCTCGAAAAAGGACTCTCTGTATCTGAAAACCAATTCAATATCTTAAAACAGTTGAAAACAAACCATGTGCTCCTAATCTTTAAAAAGTCACTGGAACAAAATTATTGATTGAAACTGATAACATCAAAGGTGTTTGAAAATCTGACGTCATTGGCGGATTAATGACAAGCGATCATTTTATAGAAGAATTGAATTCTAACTATTAAACTGCGTATCTCGTAAGAGTTTGAGTTTCACATGCATATATAATAAAATAAAATTTTAATTATGTGTTACGTTTGACTTCAACGAACCTAAAACTGGTTTCTCAACACTTCACATTGAGAAAAAAGGGAACCCGAATTAATCTAGAAACTTGCGCTTAGTATTAAACACAGAGAACTCGTGCGTGTCTATATTTATCACGCGCCACGTGATCGAGCTGTGCTTCTTGTATTTTCTATTTTATAAACAAAATATCGTAGCTCTGGGAATATTTTTACGCATTCCACTAGGTTTTGTTGTAAAAAAGGAAGTTACGTTTTTGTGTTGATAAAGACAGTCTTCGTTTTATCATGATTTTTCTTCTTTTTTCTGAATGATGCAAAATACCAAATTAAGCTATGCTGTATGTACATTTCAAGGAGTAACTCTCATCAGTAGCACTGGAAGCGAAGCACAGGAAGTCCAACACCCAAAAAAGAAGCAATCAAATCCAAACAAATCGAAATGGGAAGTCAAATCCGACGGCAGAGACAACTTCTAAGTACAATGTACAATGCTTTTTGATGCCTTTCCATATTTCAGGCTTTAGAATTTTAACATTTTAATTCCATGTTAGACAATGACAGCTGGACTGGTGAATACCCTCGGGGACATGTTCCACCAGCAGAGGCATTGACCAAGTGGTTTCAAAATAACAAAAAAATACTTATTTTGAATAAATATGGAAAATGCTCCTCATCAACAACACTAGAACCGATACACAGGAAGTCCAATACCCACACAGCAAAAGAAGCAAATAAATAAAGTAGCTAATGTTGAAATATAAAAATAGCAGATGTGGCATGATTGTCCATAAGACAAGCACCCACCAAATGACAGTAGAATTTTAACCTCTACAGGTCTCATTACAGCCTTCAACAATACCATAATGGAAGCTGTAAAAGGACTGAAATGCAAAATGTGAAACTATACATAAAATACGACAATCGACATAACCTAATGCAAACATGGTGAACATATACTGATATGTGACTTATTAAACACTGACAACCACTAGAATACAGGTTCCTGGCTTGTGACAGGCACAATAGTATGTGGCGGGTTTAAACCGGTTTTTGAGCGCTCAGCCCTTTCCCTAACTTGGGACAATGGTGTGACAAAACAACAACAAAAAAACAAAAAAAAACCAAAGAGACCGATCAGGAAACCAAGTTTTCCTTCTCTACGGTGTCAATCAAAATACGTCCTTTTAATAGCATTAGAAGCCAAAGAAAACATGGGTTCTGCAAATGCCAATATGAAATATATATATAGACAGGAAGTAGAAAATGTTATAACAAGTATAAACTCTTTAGTTCCGTATTGAGCTATTAACCAGAAAGTCAATATTAGTTCCAATAAAAAAACATTTTTAAAGATTTGATAATAATTCTGTGACGATATCCTTTACGGATAAGTTATTACGATGAATTTTAAGACCATATGATTGTGGTCTAATTGATTAAATTTCCGAGCTTTATTTACCACGTTTCCGTAAAAAGTGGGATGTGATATCCCATGTTTTATAAGATTATTACAAGTACGAATTTTGATACCAAATCTTTATATTTATGAATTTTAATCAATTTGTTGTAACGAAATTCTTGATGTCATAATTTTTCAGTTAAACAGGAATTCGAAGATACTAAAGTGGCAGACAGAAATCGTTAAGGCGGAAGACAGATAAGACCATGGCCAACAGAATGAAATGAAAGACAAACAAAGAACACACTACACTACACTGAAAACTAAAGCTGGAGTAACATGAACCCTACAAAAAAAGGGTGAGTTCAGGTGCACCAGAAGGGTAAGCAACTCCTGTTCCACTAATAGCAACCATCGTATTATTCATTGTAGTAAAAACCCGGTAATATTTCATTTGTTTTGGTAAATTCAATTACTAGTTTAAGAGATTGCGTTCATTAAAGTCTTCGACGTCGCTTCAAACACTGGCATACCAAACAAGCTGAAAAATGAATAACCCGTACGAAGGAGCCAAAGGAACGTCCCCGTCAAGGAAAGGGAAATTAACAATTGGGATTGAAAAAATCGTCCCTCTTGACGTTAATTTTACGCGCATATTTCCATAATTTTACGCGCAAGATCAAGATCAAATACTTATCATGCTTAACGAAAATATAGTAATTAAGATACAACTGTCAGACTCTTCCTTGATTTTCTACAAATCACTGATTTGTGGTTATTGTTGTTGAACTTTATCTTGTAAGTTCAAAGCCCGGATCTTTTCACATTATTTTATTACTATAAGTATCAATTATACTATGTATAATCTGTATGGATTGGCAAGTACGCTTTACGTCGAAATTTCTTTTGCAGTTAACACTGAGTATTATCGGTGGAAGTTTAAATATTGGCTATATTTTTGGTTTCAGGGTCGGTTGAAAGGGGTAGGAAAACTACGCACCAAGATAAATTTCTTAGATAAAATCAAAGCGAGCTAATTTTCTTCTAAAAAGTATATGTCAGCTCGCCTACCATCATATCCCGTTCGTATCGTAATGGTTCTCATTAAATCAGTTTATGGTCGTAATATTTCACAGGCGCATCCATCGGTAGAGCCGAGCTTCCCTTGCCGAATATTCAATTAAAATGTTATTCCAGGGATTTTTCATTTTTGTGTGGCATACGTTTTTGACTGAAAAGTTTTTTTTAGCCCAAATATCTTTCTTTTGGTAAATCTGGATCCGCCAAAGTATACATGAACTTTTGTTTTGAAATGTAAAGGAATATTTCCGGTAAGCCCTATATTTGGACAAAATTAGAGGTTTTATAACACATCAAAATCAAAATGCCGTTTAATATTCGTCTTTTAATAGTTATGTGTATAGGTGTCACCATTTCGACAAAGCAGCAGGGCACATTTGACTATTTCAAAAAAGAATGTAACATTTTCTGTAAAAATTCCGAATGTTTGAAGGTTTTCTCCAAAATAAATATGCAACAAACATCACGAAGATATTTTAACTATGATAGATCTACTTTACCTCCGTCTTAAATTGTCCAAAATTTGTTTCGATCTATATCATAATCGTATCAAATTTTGTATCAGATTAAGTAATTTCTTTGTCCTCCACACAGCAAGTTCTATGTGCCGTATGACCGTTGTAGAACCAATTAATTCAAAAAGGATATTTGATTTTCTTTTTAAAACATTTTCCAAAGCGATCAGTATAGATACGCATTAAAATTTACGCATATACAATTGTTGATTTTTCATTTTGTCAGCAATCTGTTTGATAAAAGAGAGAAATGAAAAGGCACTGATTTTTAAGAACTGATTTCGTGCCCCACAGAAATCTAGTGAACTAAGGCAACAGCTTAACAAGAAATTATGCAATGCAAAACCCTAAAAAGATGTTGATTGTGTCTTTCTGATAAATTTGCCATATACAATAATATATACTTTTTAGTTAATTAGCCAGTCTTTGGGCAAAACGTGGCTAAACGACCCTAGTCCAATATAAAACCCGCGGAAATTTGATGTAAATTTTTTAGTTTGCAAGTTTCAAAACGAATAGTAGAAGACACTCCGTATGATATAATTCGTTTTCAGACTTTTGCTGCACGTGAACAAGATAATATGTTCGACAGATAAACTTTACGTCTACAGCATAAATGCATTTTCTAAAGTATATTAATGATAGCTTTGGATTATTAACTTGAATAATATTGAATCAAAGAAAATTCAGCTTCAGACCAGGATTCGTGGTTTTGGAACTTTTGGATTCGAGTAAAATAACATTTTATTTTTAAATTAGATTTCGGTTCCATTGTAATCAATTACGACCTTACAACAATTAGAAAAATTTGATCCCATCGAGGCTACAAAGGCCATATGTTTTCCACAATAATCAACGAAATCATATTATTTCTAATGGAAATCCTAATTTTTACTAAAATGTTTCATAGTTTGCAATTTTCAATACTATGTAATTTGACAGTTTTTTCAATCCTGAAGCAAATCTATCAAAATTCACCATACTTATGTCAAATAATTTATTAAAATGTTAGAAAAATTAACATCAAAGACCTTAACAATGCTTTCCTGGGTAAAAAAACAAAAATTCAGGGGAAACTGTTAGTCGAACCACAATTTAATCTTGTTCATTAGTCTGACTTACAAAATGTATTTGGCGAATAACATAACAAATCTAAAAAATAAAGTCGAAGAAATCTGGATGTAGACTTTTTAAGATCGTAATATTAATGACGCAAATAAGAGGGAATTAATCGTATATTAACCATCAAAAATTGCTAAATATAGTTTTAATAGTCACAAAAGAAATTTACGGATTTTATGACTGAAAGACACGATCCACATCGTACATACGTTTAAAAAAAATATGCGAAAGCCAAATTAATTGCGAGCTTTCTGGATTTACATGTACATTCATCAGACATGCTAGGGGTCATAAATAGAAAGATTAGTCAAACTTTTAGAATTCCCAGTTAAAGGATTGCCATATAATTGTAAGATTAAGTATAAAGCAGTTTTGATTCTGCCAATTTTATGAAAAATGACATAATTTTATCACCCCTGTGCAAAGGCTTATCAATAAATAACAATGTTTGTGTTATATTCCAAGGTCATGAGTACTACATATTTCCAAATTTCTTTAAATATAATGATAATTGATGTAGTTACAAAATAATAGTCCTAATGTGGATGATTTGGTTTACAATAAAGCGATCATAAAGATGATGCCAGTATTAACAAGAATTCGAAAGAAAAAAATCAAAACGTGTTTTTCTGATGCGTCAACAATGCAAAATCTTCGGGCAACAATTTGCCTAATTTAAATTCACTGTAAAACTGCTTTTGAACTCTATGGTAAAAAATACGAAAATATCATTGGCATAAAATGGTGTTTGTTTGGAAAGTTTTGGCGAATGATTTAAAACATATATGTATGTGCATGAGTTGAATCGACTATCGAATAAGCGCTTTTGGAGCTTATTTCCATAAAGTCGGGCCCAATTTGGAGGTTTTCTTTCTGTAGTGTTTCTTTGCTTTAAGTTCAAGTTTAAGGTAACACAATACCAAATGGAATATTTCGTGATTTCTCTAATTTTTTGGCACAATTACGCTGTATAACCAGACGTAACTGGCATAATATTCTGAATTATCTACCGAATCAATTCATGTATGAAAAAGGATATACGTCACCATTACATCCTAGTTTTGTAAAAATATTGTTCCAAATTTGACATTTACGCTTAGAATTTAGCAGAATACGCGCGACGTTATTTTCGTCGCAAAGATCGTTATTGGGGATAACGAAATAAAGCATTTAGATAGTTAATTATAAACTTGGTAAACATGAATCTGATATATTTTTGCTATTACAAGAAGTTGCCCAGACGACCTTTTGTGTTCTTTTGATTGGTTAGTCCAGGTTTCGCGGTTTGGAGCAATCTTTTTCCGCAAATGTTTCAAATTTCAGGTATAACATTTCTGCAAAGAATGTCTATGATTTTTTGCTATAGGACGTAAGTAACTCTTAACCAAACCTTGAATTTTGGTGCATTTACCAAAAAAAAAAGTTAGCCGCGTGAGCCAGTAACGCGAGACAAATAGTGGTTCACATTTTTAGACATTTTGATAGAATATCGATTCTTTAAAATTATTTCTATTGTCTAACTTAATTCGTGTTAAATTGCACGAACAACTATATGTCACCAAAGTTTTTTTTACATGGGAATGAAAACATATGAGGTAATAGAAGAGACACTGCACTCCATTTAAAGAAAAACAGAGGAAACTACAAAGTTCTCCATAAGGCCCTCAACAAGGATGGAATACTTCCTTGTTCAAAGCTCTCAATCGCCCCAAATAAAAAATGCGTAAAATAAAACTGCTCTTACCTAAATGTTCTCAAAAAAGTACATTTAAAAGAACAATTAACACAACGACAGACCTATGACCATAATTCCTGACTTGGGACAGGCGCATAAGACATGTCGTAGGGTTAAACTAGTTTAGTTGGATTCCAACCCTCTCCCGACGAGTTGTTAATCGGAAAAACTGAACCGTGAACGATCCTGGTAATAATTCGTGAACGATTTATCCGGTTTCTGGAGAGCAGGCTAGAAACAAAATTATCTTTTAGCTATAATGTAAGGAATATGAATTTAAAAATAGTTTCGTAATATTCTAGATAAATGATTCATATTTCTTACAAAATATATAAATTTCTTTTGTAATTCGAGAATAATTTGTATTTTGGTTAGAAACAATGAAACACCCTAAATGTTCAACAAATGTTATGTACTTGAGAATTGATAATTTTTGTAAATTCAAACAATTCATCAAAATGATGTATGAAACAAAGTCAGAACTTGAAATTGACACTAAATTCCATATTCTCATTGCATTAATCTGATGCTCTATCAAAGATATTTTCATAAAAAGACATTTTTGTAAAATCTGGTTCGTGAACGACAATGTTAATAGAATTTTTGATCGTGAACGATATATTTACCAATTTTGCAGTCTAATATTTTACTTTTTCTAGACTGTGATATGACCTGTGATATAAAGGTGTTTTTAACCTTTAGCATTCATTTTTAAAACTTTGTTTTATATGTAACTATCCGATATGTTTTATATGATGTTGATCTTACTTGTTTGTTTTATTATTAAAAATATATATGTATGTTCCCGCCACGATATGGCTGAGATATTGCCGACGTGGCGTTAAGCAGCAATCAATCAACCAATCAATCAATCAACAGAACACACATAAATAAACCAAATAAACAGAGGAGGGTATTACACAAATGAAAGACAATAGAGGAAGGTTTCGCCTAAAACTATATGACATCGTGATAACTCTCCAATAGTCAATTTCACACATCCTCGTCGTATATTGATCTCTCAGCTCATGCTTTTTTTCAAAAGCATGTGTCCAATTCAACGAATTTTTAGACAGATGCCGCGCGTTTAAATTATCAATCCAAAAATTTTACGGTGACACCACACTCTTGTCGACTGATATAGAATGTCCGTTTCACAGATGAAGATCGATCTTTGCCTATGAAGTTGCGGAGTCAATCAAAAACAGACTGTTCACTTTCTCTGCTTCGGCTTTCTAATCACTTAAAGCCTTCCCCTTACCCTGAAATGACTAATATCGAATATGTCAGATTCGGAAAAAGACAATGCGACAATGCGGCAAGTGTCTTAAAAGAGGTAGGATCTGCTTGAAAATACTGGTCACCCTCGTTTCTTCATCATAATTGTATGTTTGTTTTGAGTTTTTATGTTTACTATACAATTATGGCCTTCTTAGGATGTGGTCATCTTAATGGTTAACTTATGGGGGCTCACAAGTTGACAATTTGAGTGGACTAAGAAGGCCATAATTGTTTTATTAAGCCGAACATATAAATATATAAAATGTCGTTGTCGCCACATGGCAGGAAAAGGTTAGGGGTTGTCGAGGGTGACAAAGTTCAATAATACTATTGCACAACTTGTTGTCGCCGCCTAGAGGAAAAATGTGAAGGGTTGTCGAAGGTGACAATATGATTATACAACTTGTTGTCGCCACCTAGTGATAAAAAGTTTGGGGTTGTCCAGAGTGACAATACTATGCAACTCGCACTAAAATTTATGGGGTTGCCAAGAAACATCGCATTTGTAAAATCATGTGACACCAGACTGAACCAATCATAAAGACATAGTTATAGAGAGGTTAATGATATGTGTGATGTCATGTCCTGCTTGCCATGTCTTTTGAAATGTCCTCTTTTGTCGGACCCTTGATTCATTGCATCATTTGTTCAATAGATAACCAACTTTCACTTTCCTGTAAACTATATTTTAAGCAAACAGCTAAATATTTGCCTCTTTCTTAAAAAATTCAATGAATATAATGATTGTTTTGCCTTTGAACAAGACTGTTTCAGTTTTCTGGCATTCATTCTACCGAAAAGATTAGTTTGTTACTTGAGAACTTGAGAACTGCGTTTCATATTTTGTTATCCATCGAATGTTAAAATATTTTTTTAATTCAGATTTCCTATTCTACGCATAAAATTTCCTAGTGTTAGGAGTACAAATGTTTGATATTAGAATTATGATTTTCTATTTGTTAGCAGGCATGGCGTTTCAATTTTAAATTTTACTATTCAAATTAAGGAGGTTCGGGGGGTCTAAATAAAAATTAATAGAATTTTTTATACTTTGTCAAAATAAAGATAACCTTTGTTGTGCTGTTTGAAAAATTACAATCACGATGTCACGAAACTTGTTTTCAAGCAATGGCTATAGCTAGTTTAAAATCCTACATTTTCTGTTGATTATATAGGCAAAAACTACATTTTTCTCGATACAGAGTACATAAATCGATAGAATTCTAAAATAAAATAGGAAAGGATAGCTTTTATCGTATATTTCCAGAAAATAAAAACAAAAATTAGGATTATTGATCTCGTTTCCTTGCTACATTAATAAATATATAATTCCGTAGTGCATTCCTTTATAAAATTAAGTCATTGGAGTTACCCTTCCGGAGCACCCAAACTCACCTTGGTTTTTGTAGGGTTCGTATTACTCCAGCTTTAGGTTTTCAGTGTAGTGTTGTGTGTTCTATGATTGTCTTTCGTTTCATTTTGTTGGTCATGGTCTTTTCTGTCTACCGACTTAACGATTTTTGTCTGCCCCTTTGGTATCTTCGAATTCCTTCTCCTATTCCTGGCAACGTTTAATTCCTAAAATGTAAAAAGTTCTTTATCCTCTGTGAATGCATAAAAAAGAATATGTCATCAGATGAAGAATTACAATACAATTATTCAGTTTTAATTTCGTAACACTATGTTGTTCCGAAAAATAATAATTGCAATTATAGAAAAAGTCAATCACACAAATTTGCGATCCAAGATGGCGGAAGACACCTTAACCCAAGCTCAAAACAGCGGTCAACGTTCGTACCTCATCTTATAGCTAGGACGTGTCACCGCTGTTTCGGAGTTTGACCCGAACCTCCTTAAGACCCTGTTTTAGCAATCCGTATCGTAAATCGGATATATACTTTCATATTAAATATTTAAGTTCTTCTTTTGTGTGTCTTCACCCTTTTTATAAGAAGCACATGACATATCTATGAGATTCTTAGACTAATAAACAGTGAAATCCTTCTCTTTTTGAGTGAATTGTTCTTAGTTTATTAAAAAGATAGACATTTACGTTTCGAGTATCTCTAACGATTATGACACTGGGGGAGGCACATGAAAAGGTTGTGCATGAATAAAAAAGTGACAATATGTTGAAGATTTAAAACTATTAGGTATGCAGTAGACATTTGTTCTTGCAAAAAATGGTTTAGAATGAAGTCAAGAGAAAAAAAGTCCGGTAACACCAGTTTAAGTAAGGAAATTCAATATCTTCGCTCGGGGTACTATAATTGAAAAGTTGTTATGTAAAATAAATACCAAAAGCTAAAAACTAAACAGACACTCTATAAGATTACAACCCCTAGGGGACGAACATTTGATTTTTGGAGGGGAGGGCAAAAACATTTTCAAAATAAATATGCAATTCTTGCAAGAGGTAAGAGTAAATTCAATAAGAATGCAAGTTGAAAATTGATACTCAAAACTTAGGTTTAGTGGGATCAACTATGTTGTTAAAGATGTAAGGAAAAACACTGAATCGCGACAACTGAAAATAAATGGCTTTGCACTAAAGAATTCTCCTACCACCACCTTCGAAGTTCAAATAGCCACCGTCTTACATGAATATATAAATAAGACAACCCTAAAGTGCAACATTTAAGCTTTGTTATGTGTGTAATTTGGTTCAATATTGATATTTTACTTAAATATTTTAACAAGATAGTATATGTTTGCACGGGGTCTAACCTCTAGGGCGAAAGTATAGGAGCGGATATAATAAGTAAATTTTTACCCAGAAGACTAAAAAGAATGTAAACAAACCACTTGAAACCTATATTAGGTAAGAATGTTTGTTGTTATCTCGCCTTTCTTCCATTGTGTTATTGTGTAAAAGTATGGCTATTCAAAGACCAAAAGGATAAACTGTCATCGAAGACAACTGCCTTTTAATGTCAGATAGCTGTTTTGTTTTCTTAAAAGATCGCGAACGATTGGCAAATGTAGACCTTATTTTTTATCCACGAAACCTAAAAAACTTCACTTCTAACAACTTGTTCCGTAAATTAACAATTCGGATCAGAAACCTACACTAATCATTGAATATTGGGCCAATGTGCTTCAAAATTCCAAATAACAGAAATAAGACAGAACCGTTCTGAGGCCACTAGAGTAAGACGAAAAATTTCGGGGTAGGTGTGTTTGAATTATTTTTCGAAGATATTAGCAATTTCCACTTAAACCTAACGCGACCTTTTGTGACCTATTATAACAGACTATAAAACTGTTGCTCACGCCAATGGCTTTCAATAATTCCAAAACTATGTTTTTGGTTAAGAAATATAGCACACATTCGAGACCATGCATGCTAACAGAATTTTATAAAATTTTGACATAATATTTAAATTCACAATTAAAACAATCAAAAAATGAAAGTTGGTCTTGGGTACGCTTTATGTTTTCGAGAGATAAATGTGTCATAAAAATTTACGTTTTACGTTGTGTTTCATATCTATGAAAAATTGGCAAAAATAAACCGGTTTTTTTCAACAACTTACGTTTTGACTACAAACCAACATTTTAATGCGTAAGTATCATTACGTGTGTAACTAAATCCAATGTTTCAAATTGGGATCAATTTCGGGCCTGTCGACCTAGTTTTAGGTTATCATGAAATAGTAGAGGGGTTTTCCTACAGCCTTTAATTCTGGTTTATTTATTGCCATTGTGATCAACCTTGGGACAAAAAACTAATATTAGTTTTCCCACCAAGAGCTATAGTCAGTTTTGTTAAAGTCAGATTTTTCATCCGTTAATAGTAATTGACAGCTGTCAACAATAGCTAAGGTTTACTCATTACAACTTGGCTAAAATGAAAGTAATGTGACCCCATTTGCAAGTATTTATGTGGGGGCGGAAGGGAAATACATTTCTCCTTTCCCTCCCATCTATCCCTTCTTTAACTTTTCCCTCGCTGCTTGTCCCTTGTCTACTC
This sequence comes from Geukensia granosissima, assembly GCA_032357055.1. Taxonomy (NCBI): domain Eukaryota; kingdom Metazoa; phylum Mollusca; class Bivalvia; order Mytilida; family Mytilidae; genus Geukensia; species Geukensia granosissima. The sequence continues at coordinate 1,928 of JAULBM010296190.1, read as the reverse complement.
TGCCCTTCACATGATACATTACATAGAGCAACAATTATAGTTTTATTCGGCTCGATTTGCTTCTTTCTTAAGCTTTTCCAGGATTTATTTTTATTTTTAACCTAGTGAACCACGACAAAGTTACATACAAACTGTAAATTGGATATGACTATAGTCTTTGATTGCAAAAGATCAGTTCAGCTCCACTCATTATTGAGTTCTAGTGTCGTTGCATTTTTGGAAATTGACTGTCACAACGCCAAGGAATATGAAATAGTTTAACCAGAGGCTCCCAATAGCCCCTTGTGATCACCGTTTATGGTTCTATTGCGCTGATGGGATAGAAAATAACCATATTTCACCAGGAAAGGACTATTAACATCATTCCATCCAGTATACACACGTTTAAATTTATGTATATTCATTTACATTTATAGATCAATGATGATCATATCTCCTAAGATTTTGTCTTATTTTTTATGTTCCACTTAGATTTGATACTTATTGTTGATATTTTCGTACGACGAACAGTAATTGATATGTGCATATGTTGTATAATCAGTGTTGAAATGGAACAAATAAGAAATCTGGCAAACTGATGTATTTCAACACCATTCGTACTTATTTCCTTTTCTTGTCTGTTCCCAAAAAGGGCGAGGCAAAGCACGGCATACGTTAGCACACAAAACAAGAACTTCTGTCGAATCGTGCGGTTGCATCCGTTGGTAATTATGGTCAACAGTTTGCCGTTTAGCGTTAAGTAGACTATATCCTTATTTTGTGTTCAAATGATTTCTTTGAAATAATCAGCACTTTCTATTAAAATTTTAACCCGCTCCTAGGAAAATCGTCATTATTTATACGTTTCCTAGGGATTTTTCTACTTAGAGGTTATACCCCGTGATTTGAAATATGTAGACGGGGAAACGCCATCAATTCCAGGATTTTTTCTAAGAAATTTACCTGTGCATTGTTTTAGATCCTTGCTCGAGCCACTCAATCTTAAATGAGGAAGAAAGATCTGCTGGATATGCGTATGACGCTTTGTCTGGTGATATCGCCATTAGCGACGACAGACTCGAATCAAAGTGGTATAGAATTGAAAGTAATGGTGGTGAAGATATGCCGACCAGTCCACCAGGAACATTCAAATGCAACACATGGTATCCTATTTGGTTAAACGGTAAGTATGATTCTTGTAGCAATATGTTAGGCATGAAATGTTCAGAATAATGTAAATTCAAAAAGATTGACAGAACATTAGAAATTGCTCGTTTTCTTATGAAAGTTTTTTCTTTCTTGTGCGTCTTTTCTACTTGAATTTGATTTTAAACCTATTAGGGAAACTGGTTATACAATATAATTCTTGAGATGCCATATTGAGTTTAATAAAACAAAAGGTTAATTACACAAATGTTTGATCAACTGATTTAATCCAATATTTAAATATGTAGTGTACAGTGTTTCAGGAGTTGTTAAGAGGAACCACGCAGAAACATCTTTATTAAAAAAAAACAACTTCAAAATTAGGTTTATTGCCATCTTGCCACAGGTATAAAGTGGAAAGATATGGAGTAAATATCAAGACGGCTGCACCAAGTCTCTCAAAGCAGCCAACGAAAGTTAAAAATCTAAAGGTGCCATCAAGGCCTTCAACAAGCGTTGAGTATAATTCCTTGGGAATAGCCCAGATTAGAATACCTTAGCTATTTTTGATTGCAACAAAAGAAAGTCTTACAACCAAGACGAAAAGTCCCTCATAGAACGTACGAACTGTCCTAAATAAAAGACTCTTTAGAGAGAGAAATGCAAGGCACTTATTTTACAACTTGTTTCGTGACCAGGGAAAGGCAACAGCTTAATAACAAGAAATTACAACCAAGTACACCGAAGCTTAGCACTATCGAGTTTCGTTTAAACACGCGCGTAAACAATTTATTAATAGAAAC
>JAULBM010296179.1:0-15236 GCA_032357055.1 Geukensia granosissima | reverse complement strand
TATATATGTAACTATACAAAATGTGCATTTCCTTCAGACCCAGCAACTCGGCTATAGCGTCCCTGACACCATTCGATTTTTTAACCTTTTTGAAGATTTAAAATTGAGACAATTCTGATTATTGAAAATATACAGGCTGGTAATTTTAATTTTGGTAATTTGTGATTTTTGAATATTTAAAAGTAAATGATAAAGGCTTACAGACATTTTGATGTTATAAATTCCCTAATTTACCCATGATCATTTTATTGTATATTTTCCAAATTGACTGGTCATTTCAGACTAACAAATTGGAAGTTTTTTTCCATATGGGGCCTGGCTGGTTGAGTGGTCTAGGTCACTGTAGCCGATTACCTATACAGTGTAAGTTCGCCACTGATACTGTACTACACATAAAGGTTGCGTTTAACTCGCATCACACATAATAAGGTTTGTCAGTTACCTACCTAAGACCACTGGTTCTCTTCGGCTACTCCACCTTCCTCCACCAGTAAAACTGACTGCTGCATAGTGACTGACATATTGTTGAAAGTGGCGTTAAACCCCAAACAAACAAACAAACTATCTCTTTATTGAAAATTTGTACCTGTAAAGGCAAATAGGAATATTTTTTAAGCTTATGCTGGTATTATGAGCAGCTGAATAGACCAGTGTAGATTATTTTTATTGCTAATTAAATTCTGTTTGTGAACCTTTTTTCCCTGCCAAAGATAATTTTGTACAATTTGAACTTTGATAATATGTATGTGTTCCCTGAGAAAACAATTTAGCATTGATAGGCAATATACACTTCTATTGCGTAATCTGAAGCAAGTCAAAAATGGTTTATTTTCCTTATTTTGCCACCATTTCATACAGAGGAAATGAAACTTGTTCTGTTGAATACAGATTATTGGTATTGAAGCCGTGATCTGTCACTTTCAACAATTACATTTTCATTGATTTATTCACAATTAGGTGCAGTATTGGTGCCGACTCTATAAACATTTTATTGTCAGTGTATTCTCATGTGAAATTACAACGTTTGGTAGTATCGTGACATCTGATGCAGGCAAATTGCATTAATAACAATGTTGAGTTGTTGGATTTGCATTAAATTTTGGTTTGGTATGATTTATCACAGTATGGCATGTGATTGCAATGGCAGGAAATCTTTTGTTTGTTTTTTTATCTTGCTGAGAACAAATTTGACAACAGTATCAGAATAATTCTGAAATTCAACTTAAATATTGATCTTTTTATTGCGACTTGAAAGAATTTAATTTCACTCTAAACTGCAAACCATAAATATTTGATGACAAATTTTGTATTCAGAATTACATTAACCTTGCATCAAAGTTGTTGCCCTGTTGTGTACCAGCCCAGGTCCACTTTCGGTTAATTTGATAATTGTAGTACTTGTTCCCTTTCTATATTTGCATGAAATATTTCCTTCTGGAAGTTAAGCTACAAACAATCAGTCAATCAATCAATCTTTTAAGTACACCTGGCCTAAAAGGCCATTAACATTTTGATGATATTCAGGTAAAAGCAGGTTTTTACATTTACATTATTTTTTATTTAGGGTTATCACAAGGAGTGGTATTCCACCCTTGTTGAAGGCCTTGTGGAGACCTCTAGATTTGTAAATTCCCTGTGTTTTTCTCATGGTTGGTTTACAGTCTTTCTGGTATTTACCTCTATGGGCTCTATCTTCATTTTAATATGTAAGCTTTAGTCACGACTCTGCATCTATCATCTTTGTTGGAGTGGCGTTTGTTATTCTTTTACATTTTGATCATATTCTCTGAAAACAATGAACAGATTTGAAGCAAACTTTGCAGAAATATTTCAAGATCATCCTTTACCACTTTGTAAATTTGGTGCAGATCAGAAATACAACATGGTCCAAAGTGTATCTTCTTGTCAAAAACCACTTGATTGATTGATTGAATGTTGCTTAATACCATCGGCGAATATTTCATGCATATTCAAGACAAAAGCACATTAATGAGTGATCATGAATGAACCCTGCTTTGTACTTGACTGACATACTGAGCTTACATGCTAGATCATGAAAGCAACAGTCCGCAGGAAGACATGCCACTTTACCCAAACACATTTTTTACTCTTGGGCTGACCCGTCTAGGTACTTTTTTTGAAATACTGTGTGCTTAGCAGAGAAGCACACAACCTCCGCACTTAAAGCTAGCATGCTAAACATAACTTCACTGACACTACTAGACACTTCCACTCAGACTTCGTCTGACAATACAAGACAGATGAAATTGTCAGAACTGATTGTTAGCTGATCTTCTACTTAATTTTTCAATCGTTTGTCAATCAGAAATTCAAGATGAGCACCATGTTGCATGTTAGTTGAAAATTGGACCCTATGGAAATTTCACATTTTCATGGTCTTTTCTGAAACCATTGAACAGTTTTCAACCAAAGTTGGCAGAAATGTTAGGAAGCTACCCCTTTACCACATTTCACATTTTCATCGTCTTTTCTGAAACCATTGAACAGTTTTCAACCAAGGTTGGCAAAAATGTTAGGAAGCTGCCCCTTTACCACATTTCACATTTTCATCGTCTTTTCTGAAACCATTGAACAGTTTTCAACCAAGGTTGGCAGAAATGTTAGGAAGCTGCCCCTTTACCAGTTGCAGTTCAGGGCTCAGTTGTGTTTGACTAATGGTTATATTTTAACTTTTAGTTAATTCCTGAACAAATAAATGAAATTTAACCTGGAGTTAAAATATAACTATTAAGTTAAATAATTTGAACAACCTAGCCCAGAAATTCAACACAGCACCAAGGGCCAAATATGATTGCTCTAGATTTCTTCTTGTCAGACTCCACAAAGTGGATTGAATTGTTACTTTGCAGAAGTGATTTTTAAAAAGTTATTTATAAATTTGTGAATTATTTGCTGATTGGCATCATGATGGCCACTTTGATTCAACATAGTTAAGCTGAAATAGTTGCAATCATGCTACACAGTTTAGAAAAGATAGTCCTCTTTTGCCAGGTGAGCAATTAAAAGCTCTGTGGAGCCTCTGGTTTGTTGCTTTTGGGGTTTTTTTATTTAAAAGGGGTAAAAAATTTTAAAAATTTATTGATTTTTTTCATTTGATTTGTTGCAAATAAAACTTTCAGTTGTATTATAAGTCATCTACCATTTATATCACATTCCCACCTAAATATTCACATGTAAAAATGACATGAAAAATTTGCATGGATTTCATGTAACATGTCAAAATGATGCAAAAACATTTATGAAATGCATGAGTATCACATTTGGCTGTGACATTTTTTATCTTTTGATCTAAACTGTAACTCTTCGACATGCATTAGTGCATTATCATTAACCCCAGTATGACATTCCCTCATTTCATTCATAAACTCTGTATTTAACTGTTTAAAATGTGTAATTTCCTCATTCTTTGTGGCTAAACAGTTAAATGAAGAATATCTGTTATATCTGAATGAGGAGGCAAATCATTCATGTCAAGGGGAGACAAGTTTAAGTTCTCAAAAACATTTTCTTCTAGTCCTAATTGGGAATCTTTTTGGTTCTTATGCTGGTTACAAACAAAATGAAATGTGAAGCAAAGATCCAGATACAATGGTCTTAAACAATCCCATCATTGGAAGACCACTTGATTCAAACTTTGCTGAGTAGTGTCGTAGTAAATCTTTCCCTCACCAAAGATAATTCCTAATATAGGGTATTTAATTTGCAAATGAAACGTTCCTATAAGAGGGACTGGGGATATCTATACAGTAAAGATTCAGCATGAGTATTTAAAGTAACAAACTTTGAGTAAATGGTCAGGAGTCTTTATTGCATTTTTATTTAAGAATCTGAAAAAAAATTAAGGTAGATTGAGACTGTTTCACTGCACATTTCCACTGAGGATGTGTATAAAATAGTAAATTCTGGTATAATTTCTCTAATAATTTGTGTCATGCCTTGGTATTTTGTCTTAAAATTTAGATATTAATTTCATCTATTCAATTTTTATATATTTTTGTTGTAAATATGGACATATTTAATTTATTCTTGAAAATAGAAATTGAAAACTGCCTAAAGGGGAGATAACTCTTTAAAAATTTTATTACAAAGAATGCACTGTGATTTTGTTTGGTTCTGCATAAGCAAGACTGCTGACCCCCAAATATTATTTAACTTTCTGAGAGCATATTCTAAAAGCTATCTTTAAAATATGTATTTTGTATTTCAAAATTCTATCTGCTGAATTGTGTATTTTCCTTAAGCTATGTAAAATAAGCTGTTTTTGTACCAACAGAAACTGGAAAACAAAGAAGGTGACACGTATATATATTTGTTTTCATTTTTAAAATGCCTTGATATAGATTACATTTCAGCAAAGTATGAAAAAATACTGTCTGTGGGAAGTTTTAGTAATGATCTAACTTAACATTGTTTTGTTTATTTGGCATAATGTATTTTTCAGTGTTAGCTTAATATTTGGCGTTAGCCAATATCGTGCAAAATAACATAGATAATTAATGGAAAAGTGACATTTTATTTTGAATGATCCCTCAGTATCCTTTATATTGCAATTAAGATTGTTGCTTTTTCTACGAAACTGATGGATTTTCTCGTTCATTATTGTACAATGTCTAATAATGGAAAACTTAATGTCGATTCACGATGATTTTTCACGCATTCACTTCCTGTTAATTTCTCGTTCTTGTATTGATTTTTCAATCATTATTAATTACTGTAAATCTGATTTTGGCCAGTCTCATTCATCATGTCCAAGTCACAGAAAGCAGTTCAAATTTTATCAATCATAGAAAATCAAGATTCTACAACTGAATATGGTATTGTAAATTCAGTTATCAAGCCTATAAAATCACAGGATGAGCATATGTAATGAAATAGAAAATTAAATATAGTTCTGTTATTAAATTTTGAAATGTTTAACAGGAGACTGGTTGTCTTTCAGTTAATTGACAAAGGTTTATATGAAAACAGCAGCTGGTTTGAGATCTGCAAAATTGTAAGTTCAGGAAAAATAACCAAAATTGAACAAAATTTAACATTTACTTCTTATTGTTGTGTATTGGTCAACTATTATGTTATTAATTGAAAAAACTAGCTTACAACATTTTTGTCTCCTTCCATTCTTGGAAGTTGGAAACTTACAAATTTGTTTAAATTCTAAATCCCTTTGGCTTATTATCTCGGGCTCTCAGAGGTTTAGATCTAATGCTACTGATAAGAGGTTATTCATTGAAAAGCACATGCACTTAAAAAAATAAACCATGGGATGCTTATTAGATTGACATTCTCCCAAGTCAGGTTTGAAGTATTATTTGTTTCCATGGTTTAGAATAGCCCAAAATCAACAATTCTAGTTCCCTTTCCCATCATTAAATGTTTCTGGATAAAAAAATGATTTTTCTTAGAGAATATTTTTTTCGTTCTTGTAATTACAGGATTTTGCATGGAAGGTAAAGGATTTCAATCAAAATCAGGTGAAAGGAACTTTATACAATGTCTGTAGTATTTTTTATCTTGTCCAGAGAAAATCAGGGTTGCAAGGTAGAAAATCCTATTGTTTTAAAATGAAAGGTCACTTAAGTTTACTGTTACTAAAAATTAAGTATTTTCTTTGGAGAAATTGTTTACAGACTAAACATGATTTTCTTTTCCACTATTCCAAAATATACAGATGAAAGAAAAACAATCGATTTCAAGGCTAAAGTAGATGATATTGAAGGTTAAGGTCATTATATTATTGTAAGTATAATAAAAAATCTCTTTCACAAGACAATGTTTACTTGAAATAAAATTCCGCTGAGGAAGGTCGTACGACTGAACTGTTTGGAATTTTGTGGTAGAGATTTTTTATTTTATATATATATATATATATATATATATTCAATTGAGGGGGACTTTTAAGGTGCTCTTAATTGGGAATTATTGAGAGAATGAATTAATGGGGTCATAAATTACCTGTTTTGGTTTTTTTAAAGTAGTAGAAGTGTTGTTCAGGCCAATTTTTGTCTAAAAAAAATCTAAAACATAAAAAAATTACTTTTATTAGTTTAAAAACAGGTGAAGAGATTTTTTTTAAAATAGGTCTTCCCTGAAATAATTGCAATATTCAATGTGACTGAGCAGTCCACATTACTTCTAATTTCAAAAATGTCATTACCATGTTCCTTATATCATTAATTATTGTTCTAATTAATAAATGTTGTATATGCTTTTGATGGGCCTAAATTAGATAATGAAAATAATAAAAAATTCTATTCTTTTATTTTCTAAAATATATGATACCCAAATGTAACAAATGTAGATCTCTGTTAGACACATTTTCTCCATTGCATGTCATCATCTATGAACAAAAATGGTTGCTAAGGAATTTGGCATAAATGTCATATCTGGTATTAATATCATTTCCATACTACACATAGCTTTCAAAATGAAAAAATGTTTGGTTGCTAGGGATTTTGACCTAGACATTGACCCCATTTTTAGGGCATATTAAATCAAACAGTTTTTTGCAATTCATATTTCCTTTCTTTCTTTTACAGTTTTTGGGATATTATTAAAATAAAAAATTGGTTTTGGGGCCATAGGTCCATTACGCTTGGTCAAATAATTTTGGACCCATGTTTCTTTAAGATATAAAGATTCTCCTTCAACTACCAGACTTTTTATAGTATTTCTCCACCTGAGATTGTCTCTTAATTAACTCACTCCCAAAAAATTTAGAATATTCTTCATGCTAGAAAAAGTGTTTTTAATTCGTTCCATTGGATTGTGCAGGAAATCTCACACAGAAAATTTAACCAACAGTGGGTTAAAAATATTAGTTAAATTTGACCAACGGCTTAATCATGCTAAGAATTGTAGAAACCCATTTCTCCATTACATGTTATCAGCAATCTACCCGGTATTACCATTTCAATGATAAATGATAACAAGGAAATAACTCCAATGTGACCTTGAAATTTGACCTTTGACCTTGACAATTTTGAATGTTCATAGTAGTCCTAAGTTGATTGGTGAAGATCCCTGGCCTCTATGACTTACCACATGAGAGTTTTGACTTTTAATGGGTTTCATCAATTACTTTAAGGGCAATAACTTTTCAAAGACTTATCGGATCTCTTTAACACAAATGAAACAAACATGTAAATTTTCTCCAATACATTTAATTAGCTATCTGTGCTAACAAGGGTTTCAGGGAGATAACTCCATAAAAGAAAATATTTGGGTCTGTCAGTGTTGTTTGGGAATAGTCTACATGTGTGTGATACTTGTTACAAAAGATCTTTATGATATGTTGTAAACTCTATTTACATAGGCTTACAATGTGGTGGAAAAAAAAAACAAAATGATCGGGGAAGACCTTAAAAATGCCTGTATTCTTGCTGTCTGCCTTGGAATTATGTCTGTGTTTAAGATTTAGATTCCAATATTAGCAGCATTTCAATTCATTTGTGTAAGCTTTAAAAATATAAATGGATTTCCAATGAATGTGTTTCCTATAAGATACTTAAGTTTAGTTTACTTTGATATGTTAAATGTAGACATTTAAAGTCTATTCTGTCTGTTAGCTTTTAAAGTTTAAATTATTCAGTAATATAGTCATTATTTTCTATCCATTGCATAAACAGTTTGTCTCCATTATTACATAAAAATGGCGTTAGGTGCACTAGAGATATGACTACAAATAGGGATTAATGGAATATGGAAAGTAACATGAACCATTTTGTAAGTCTCAGTGGTAGTTTGATATTTACATGAAACAACTTTACGATGCCCAAGTGTATGGGGTTTAGTTCTTCCGATGACAAAAACCATTATCCTGATTATAAGTATTGATGTTTATTTTATGTATCTCAATTTACTTATACTGGTCCTTCTAGATTGTAACATTATTAATGGTGGACCTCGGAGATTTGTAGATTTCCTTGGAATGTAATAACAATATGATGTATCGTCACGATTCTAATCCATTTTCTATATATCATTTTGTTTTCTTAATAGAAACTTTAGATTTTGTAGAATTTGTGATCATGTTTTGTTTTTCATTCTTGCAGAATTTCAATGCATCTGAACTTGCAGTGTGCAAGTCCAAGGTGACCATTTTAATTGCACATAACTCTTACAGGTGCTTTGTGAAACCATGATCACCTGTATTCAGTTTTACTATACAGTAGGTTAAAAATCAGTAGATTAACTTGAAAGACCCTTTATCTTGGCTTAGGTTCCTGGCTCTGTCCCAAAAGGGATGATGGTCAATGCATGGAAAAGATGTGAGTAAAGGTTTGTGGAATTCCATCCTTTTGAAAAGTTGTGGATACTTCTAGATTTGTGGAAATCTGCCCTTTTTCAAAACCTTGTGGATACATCAGGATTTGTGAAATTCCATCGTTGTTGAAAGCTTGTGTATACCTTAAGATTTGCGGAATTCCACACTTGTTGAAAGCTTGTGGATACCTCTAGATTTGTAGAAATCAACCCTTGTTGAAAGATTTGTGTTGTGGAAATACACTCTTGAAAGCGTGTGGATCTTTCAAGATTTGTAGAATTCCACCCTTGTTGAAAGCTTGTGGATCTCAAGATGTGTGGAATTCCACATATGTTGAAATTTTGTGGACACCTCTTCAAGTCTCTATGTCAATCAAGGAAAAATTTGACCTTAACCGCAAACTAATTGCCACAGAAGTAATTAACACATTTTTGTGTACAGAAAAGTATAAAGATTCACGAGAAAAAAATACCCAATAAAATAGCACAAGTAGAAAGTGTTAGAGCCAAAAGAAATTTCCTATGGAACTTTGCATTTAAAAGGGAAATAACTCTATTAAAACTGTTATAATAAAATCTTAATTAAATTTCTCCTGTTTAAAAAACTGTGGGTAAAGTTGTTGTTTCTTGTGTTTATTAGGAAAATTCCAACAATTATAGTAAAGTTCTGATATCTTTTAACAAGGTACAGACTGCATTTAGTAATTATTAAATATACCATTTATCCATTTTGCCTGGATATAACTTTAAATAAATTCAATTTTAATGAAAATAATTTATATTGTCTTTAACTTTTTGGGGTTAAAAAATTTAAACTAAGTAGATTGTATTGCTTAATTATTTGCAGATATAAACATGATTAATTTTTCAGATAAATTTTTTGAAATTACCACATGATGAAAAAATAAGCATTTTCTCAAATCAATAACTAACGAATAAATTACTAATACTTGCAATATTTTGGAAATCTACATATCATTATAATCAGAATGTGACTTAGAGTCAAATAAGACCTATTGACTTCATCAAAGTACCATATTTTAAACATAATTAGAAAAAATTGACTCAAATAATGACAAAATTGCATGCTTTTGTAAGAGCTACCTCCCCTGTTCCATTGAGAATACAGGAAAAATTGAAATTCTTTTTTTCTGTGGACTTTTTCCTGTGTCTTATAAGCTCACCTGGCCCACAGGGCCAGGTAAGCTATTGTCATCACTTTCCATCCGGCGTCGTTGTCGTCTGTTAACTTTTCACATTATTCAACTTCTTCTCAGAGACCACTGAACAGATTTCAACCAAACTTGGCAGAAATGTTAGGCAGATGGTCCTTTACCAGATTTGTGAAATTGGTGCCGATCGGAAAATCAACATGGCCGCTAGGGCAAATTATGTGTTCTGATAGGTCCAAATTTCAAACATCTTCTTGTCAGAAAGTACAAAGTGGATTGAATTGTTACTCTGCAGAAATGATTGTTAGATAATCCTGTATTTAACTTGTGAATTATTTGCCGATCGGAAATTCAAAATGGCTGCCATGACGAAACTTAGTTTACCATTGGATGCTATGTGAATTTCACATTTTCATCTTCTACTCTGAATCCATTGAACAGATTTCAACACAACTTGGCAGAAATGTTAAGCAGGTGGTCCTTTACCAGATTTTGAAATTGGTGCCAATCAGAAATTCAACATGGTCGCCAGAGCAAATAATGTGTTCTGATTGGTCCAGACTTAAAACATCTTCTTGTCAGAAACTACACAATGGATTGAATTGTTTCATTGTGGAAATGATTTTAAGATGGTCCTGTACTTAACTGGTGAATCGTTTGCCGATCGGAAATTCAAAATGGCCGCCATGACAAAACTTAGTTTAACATTAGACCCTATGGGAATTAAACATTTTCATCTCTTTCTCTGAATCCACTGCACAGATTTCAACCCAGCTTTGCAGAAATGTTAAGCAGTTGGTCCTTTGCCAGATTTGTGAAATTGGTGCTGATCCAAAATTCAATATAGCCGCCAGGGCCAATTATGCATTCTGATTGGTCCAAGATCTTCTTGTCAGAAACTACAAAGTGGATTGGATTGTTACTTTGCAGAAATGATTGCTAGATGGTCCTGTACTTAACTTGTGAATCGTTTGCCAATTGGAAATTCAAAATGGCTGCCATGACGAAACTTAGTTTAACATTGGATGCTATGGGAATTTAACATTTTCATCTTCTTCTTTGAATCCAATGAACAGATTTTAACCCAACTTGGCAGAAAAGTTAAGAAACAAGCAGACAATTTTCAAGCAATGTGTTTAATCTTTGTTCACATTAACTTTGTTTCGGCAACTCTAAGCCAGGTGAGCGATTACAGGCTCCTGGGAGCCTCTGGTTTAGTTTTTTGAAAGCTCCATATCTCTAAAACTATTAAATCTAGGAGGTCCACATTTGGTGTCCAAAAGTGTTGCCTTACCTCACATCATTTGTCCTCAACCCAATTTTCAGGTTTAATTGGTTTTACAAGCTCAGCCTCAAGTTTTTGGTGTAGATTGTTTCCAAGTATTTATATCACAGGTTAACAATATTATACATGTAAGATCTGTCATGTCCTTGACCTAATTTTCACAGGGAATTTCTCATATTCAAGTACATTAATCAGCAACTGCAATACCTCGACCCCATACTTTGTCTTTAGTTCGATCTATGTGAGAACTTTCAAGTCTGCTATCGGTTGATTGATTGATTGAATGTTGCTTAACGTCCATAGCAAGTATTTCATGCATATTCAGGATGAGAGCATATTAATGAATGATGATGATGAACCCTGCTTTGTACTAGACAGACACGCTGAGCCAGATTTTTAACATGCTAGCTCACGAAAGCAACAGTCCGCAGGAAGACATGCCACTTTACCCAGACACATTTTTCTGACTCTGGGCCAACCAGTCTTTGCTCTTACTCCTTAATGCTGCGTGCTTAGTGGAGAAGCAGCAAATACCCATTTTAAATCAGCCCAGATTTAGAACATGTGCAAAAATAGTGCTAAAACACACACGATATGATGTATATTCTAGAACAAGAGGAGGTATTACATTGAATGCCATTGCTTTGATAAGTTTGAGTTCAAGTTTGTTCAGTTTTAAAGGAGTTTTTATATATTGTGGCAAATTCATACACCTGTTGCCAATCAAGCTTTCCTGGAAGTAAAAATGTCATTTTAAGCAAGAGGCTCACAATGGGAGATAGCATTTCAGTGCAAGGCTTTAAACCTTTAAGACTTTTTTCAGAGAAGACAGCCAAGACATAAAGAAATCAGAATATATATGGCCCCTGTATAGTTAGCCTTGAGGCAAAAAAAGGCAGACATTTTTAGTTTACACATATAATTCTTTTGATGTTGACCTCTTTTTCATGGTCCATTGACTTGTGTTCAGTTTTTGTGATAAGGTGTTTTCAGTAAAGATTTGACCTACAAAACAGTCTGTGGTATGTTGTTTGTCATTAACCTAATTTTCATGGGCAAGTGATTTGTAAAGTTTGCAAAACTGCAAGCCTTTCTGGTGTCAAAATTGTAAAAAAAAACTCCTTGAAGAAATAGGTTGATTGATTATTGCTTAAATGGGGTGGGGTGGGCTGGGGAATTTCTAGCCACAGACAAGTAGCCATATTAATTTCTGATAAGCATTATAAAAATCATCATTTTTAAACTACTATTCCATGTTCATTTCCTCAACAAATTAGTTCAATCAGCTGAGTAAAAAGAAAACAAATTTCTCAAAAAGTCTGATGTAAAGATAATCTAGCTGTTGTGGTCTTCATAATAACAAAATCTTTGTAAATAACCATCCAAGGATCATTCACACAATAAATCATTTAAATCACTTAAAAAATTTGGTCTTGACTTAACTTAGGATTGTGTCTTCCATGGAAAACTTGTGTCCCTGTATGCATTTACTATTGCATCATAATATATCTAAGAATACTTGCCAACAATGTCATACAGTATGAAAAATAGAAGGTGCACTACATGACTTCCTGTAGATCTAACTATGCAAGGTTGAATTTCATCAAGGTTTTACTAAGGAATGGCAGACAAAACAAGTGTCCCTACAATAGCACTGAAAATTGTTTTAGTATTAAAAACTAACCAAAAAATAATATAGGAAGAGCACAACATCAGTTTTTGTAAAAGAATCTGTGCAAGACTGGTTCATTTCATCAAAGCATTAGGAGGATTTTGGATACAGATGTGTGCCCCAAAAATAGCACTGAAAACCATATTTTATAATTTGGAAACAAATTGATTTAATCAAAAAATAAAATAGGTGCAAAACTTCATTTCCTTTAAAATAATAAGTGCACTTTTATTAAATTCCATAAGGGCTTTAAGGATGAGTATGGTATATAACAGATGTGTGCCTTTCGATAATATTTAATACCATGTTTTAATATGGGAAACCCGAAATATGGATTTGAGCAAAAAAAAAAAAAAAAGAACTGATGCAGAAACTTTTCCTGAAGAACAATCTGTAAAGGTTTGGTTGAATTCTTTCTAGCCTTAAGGGAGAAGTAGCAGATAACAGATGATTGAAAAAGATTTTTCAACTAATCAGAACACCAGTTTCAAAACAGATGATGAAAATGTGAAATTCCCATAGGGTCCACTGTTGGAGCATGGTGGCAATCTTGAATTTTCAATTAGCAAACAATTCAAAAATCAAGTATAGGACCATCTTACAATCATTTCTGCAAAGTAACAATACAATCCACTTTGTGGTTTCTGACAAGAAGATTTTTGAAATCTAGACCAATCAGAACACATATCCTGTAATTGCCTCTAGCAGTCATGTTGAAGTTTCGATTAACATCAAAAACACAAATCTGAGGGACCACCTGCCTAACATTTCTGCCAAGATTGGTTGAAATCTGTTCACTGGTTTCAAACAATGAAGTTAACAGACATCAGTGCAGACAGCTGATGCCAAGTGATGATCTTGGTCTTGAAAGCCAGGTGAGCTAATAACGATTGTATGTTATTTTGTCTGTGAAACAAAAAAACCTAATCACACCAAACTCAAAACTACATCTTATGATCATAAAGCTTAGAAGCAAAGTACAAGGTTTGTTAAGTACCCTCTTTAGCCCACAAAAATTAAAGTGGTACCATGGTTTTGCAATATGGCCTATCTTAATGTAAAATAATTAAACTTCACATTTTACATCAGGTTTTAAAAAATAATTTGTTTTTGATGTCATACCAACGTCACTAACTGGACCCAATGTGTCTTATTTGATAAAAATAAATGAAAAATCACAAATTTTGGAATTTTTTCCTTAAAACAAAATATTTCCAACAATGTAGACTGTCACAATTTTTTGCCATCTGGTGTAGTATGTTAAGATCTTAATTCAGTATCAAAAATTATGTTGGTCTACTTGTCAGAGATAATAATTTAAGCCAAAAACATCCAAAAATTGGCCAAATTTGGGGATTTTTGAAAGAATCACTGATTTTGGCTTTAAATTTGACGTTGAAAACACTTCAATAGGCATTTTTAAATTAGTTTTGTGAAAAATCATTATTGAACTCAATTTTAACCAAAAAAATGGGAAATTAAATGCATGTTTATTTTAACATTGAATAATGGGCCAAATAAGGCCCTTATCGTACCTTGTCCATTGAAGAAAATACCTTAATTTGGTTTCAAGTTTTTGGCCAAAACAGTACCCTTTTCATACATGTATTTTTTGCAGTCAAGGGACACAGCTCTGAAATGACAAATCCAAGATAACTTGTTGATAATATCTGAAAAGTTATTGCATTGCCAAATAGAATCATATTTTGTGTTCACGTTTTGCACCATATCAATGAACTTTCAAATTATAGAGGTTTTATGATACTTTGAATTAACAGCTGACAAGACTACACACCATCAAATTTAACTACAACTAATCCTGTTTCAGACAGAAAATAGGAAAAAAAACCATGTAGCAAAGAATAAATTTATTCCAAAACAATTTGTTCTAGAAGAACTAACATAGTTAATACAGATATAAAATGTTTAACATATAAAGCACTAAACACAACACTTTGATTGGTGGGCTAAAATACAAAGGTTCTAAATGCTTGTATAAAATTCACATATAATCTTTATTTTATTGTTTTGTGACATTTGGTATAATTTCAGTGTACTTATGCTTAAAAAATACATTTAAAAACAGAAGAATAGAGTGCTTTGGTAACATATTCCAATCAAGCATTTTGTGTGGTTCTGAGTAAAGCACATAACAGAATTATTGGCACATATAATAAAATTTGATTATAAAGCTCTATTTCATCTAAAATATTAAAAACTGAAACTACACAACAGCTGCAGATTTGAAACAAGTGAGTACTTTTTTTAACTAACAAGCATTCTCATTAAAGATCACTAATTGTTTAAGCAGATGTTAAACTGAAAATGCAGTGAATTCAACATCCCCAGTTATAACAGTAAACAACCAACAGTAACACAGTATATAATTCACTGTAATAAAAAACACAAAACCCAAACATTTTTCATGTTATTCAAGACTGCTAGTTTAATTACCTCAAATTTTTACCTTCATTAAAATGTGGCCTGATTTAAGGAATTACTCTCCAAGTATAAAATTTATGTGCATATAAAATGAAACAAAAACTGACATCACATTCAATGACATAACACATGAATATAAAATTTTTAAGAGATCAGACAAAAAATTGTAAATTAAAAATTGCGAGCCCAATGTGTAAAAAAAGTCCTGTTCTACCAGCACAAATAACATCCATGCATTTTTAAATCTTGTTGTAACTAGAGCTCTGTTGTCAGAGGAGCCCCAACAGAACACATGCATACCCCCGTAAAATTGACATTAATACTGTGAGCAAAGCTCACTATGTATACCCCCCGCACTACCTACCAAAAATAACCTTAGAAT
>JAULBM010296178.1:0-25796 GCA_032357055.1 Geukensia granosissima | reverse complement strand
GCATTGAAGAACACAAATGCGGGGTAAGGTCAACAAATTACAGATAACCACGGGCAAAGAAATCTAACAAAATCTGTGATAAGTTGCCCGACAGTAATCCAAGCATTTTTTGTAGAATTAACAGATTTTGTACTACAATGTAATTTTGTAGGAGATCAGAAATTTTTTTCATTCAATTTTGATGACAGCTTTCAGTAGTATGTCAATGGATTCTCTATACTTTACTGTTATAATCTAATGGGTTCAAAGTTTGGAAAAAGCTTGGCAGTACCAGAAATGCAAGAATTTTGATGTCATATGAACTTAAATTTTCCATAAAACTCACATGAGAACAGGACAAACAACGACACTTGTGATACTTTGAACACCAAATTCTATTGCCGGCATCATACGATATTCTGACCTCCCCTAAATAGTTACGCCAGGGTAAATATATCGTGTGATATTTTGACCTCGGGGGTCATGATATTTCGACCCCTCTTATGAAATTTTGACCCCCCTATTGATAGCAGAACATTACATGTAAAAAGAGGAGGTTAATATTTCATAGTTTCATAGGGTCAGAATATCATAAAGGAAGGTCAGAATATCATAAATAGGGGGTCAGAATATCATATAGGGGAGTAAAAATATCATAGAGATTTGGGTTTCTGAAAAATTGAATTGCATATTTCATAGTTAGGGGACTCAGAATATCATAAATGGGGGTCAGAATATCATAAATAGGGGGTCAGAATATCATAAAGGGGGGGGGGGGGAGGAGGTAAAGTTTTCATTGAGATTTTGCTTTGTGAAAAATTGATTTGAATTATGAATTCAATTTAGGTTATTTATTCAGTTAAGGTAGGAGGTTAATATATCATAGGTTTTTACGGTTGGGGGGGTCAAAATATCATTAAAGAGGGAGGTCAAAATTTCATAAAGATTTTTGTGTTGCCTGCCCTCTTCGCTGGAGGCGACATATAGGGATCACTATCCGTTGTCATATAGGGATCACTATCCGTTGTTGTCGTCGGTGTCGGCGTCACAAAATATTTCTGTCACATTTTTCTCAGGAACCACAGAAGCCAGCTTCCTGATATTTTGCACAGAGCATCAGTATGGCGAACTGTATCGTGTAACGCAGTTTTGAATCTGCTGCATGTCCACTTCCTGTTGACGCAACTTAGAATATTTTGGACATAGACAAATTTGGTCACAAGATAATTTCTGTCACATTTTTCTCAGGAACCACAGTGGCCAGCTTCCTGATATATGGCACAGAGTATCAGTATAGATAACTGTATCGTGTAACACAGTTTTGAATCTGCCCGCACATCCATTTCCTGTGTCCTGTTGACGCAACTTAATGCATGGAAAAGGGGGGACTACCATTTCTAAATGATTACTCCTAATGAACCGGGCAGGAACAATTACCCAAACTTTAAAAAGTGCTTTATCAATAACTGATTTATTATTCCTGGTATTTTCAATGTCTCCGTTTTTTCTTTGCCGCACTGCCAAAGAGCAAGCAGGCGACACATGTCTTCCGAGGAAGACCCAATACTAAATTAAATCATACCAATTAATGAAAGGATGTGAAATTACCTCAGGCAGTTATTTTCGGAAGCAGATGTTTATTGGGGCAATAAACAAAAGGATTAGTGGTACTCCCATAGAATCTAATAAAGCTGATAGCTTTAAATCAGGAGAGGTAATTCAGAGTGCTTTGAAAAGTGGCGTTAAAACAGGCTTAGAGTTCCTGCAAGAATAGTATTTTACTAGGCTGGTTAAGCTTAATGGACAACAAAATCTTGGACAAAATACCAGGGGCGGATCTAGAATTATGAGTTGTTTTCGTCGAGGTTAGACATTTCGCAAAAAAATAAGGATAAATCCTGCTTTTATCATAATTTGTTTTTTGTATTTGATACAGAGCGGAGTGAGTTTATTAAAGGACGACATTAGTATTTGCTTCACTTACTATGTTTCCTTGCCTGTATAAAATATACTTCCTATTTAAGAAATTACACTCGTAGAAATGGTTATACCAATGAAATAAGTACAAGGGACTAATGTACACCAAACGAAATTTGTCACGACTTAAGTCAAAGTAAATTGAAAGTTCAGTGTAGTGTTGTGTGTTCTATGTTTGTCTTTCGTTTCATTTTGTTGGCCACGGTCTTGTCTGTCTTCCGACTTAACGATTTCTGTCTGCCCTTTTGGTATCTTCGAATTACTTTTGACGGATGACTCGTACATTATAGGTCGTTTTACACATTACTTATCTTACACCTAGAAATTGACAATAGGGCGGGTTAATAATTAAATTTTAAGACAAGAGAGATGACCCTGATTTTCCCATTGTTTAATTTCCGATCATGTCTAGCAACTTTATCGCAAATGCATACAGGATGTATATTTCTCTTTTGATACGCTACTAAATAGCGGGCGCCTGGGTTGCCGAGTAGTCTAGGTAGTTGATTTAAACTTATCTGTACAGATCATTGTAGCCTATCAGATATACGGCGTGAGTTCTGGCCTGACTTTGTACCATACGAAAATGGATTTAACTCGCATCGCACGTGATTAGGTTTGTCAGCTTCCTGCCCAGGTCGATGGTTCTCTCCAGGTACTACGGCTTTCTCCAACAGTAACCTGACCGCCGTCAAATGACTAACATATTGTTGAAAACGGCGTAAAACCCCAATCAAACAAAAAAACAAAATAAGGAGCCTGTGCTTCCTATCATTATTTTACTGGTAGAAGGTTGCTGCTGACAAGAAAGCATCCGAACAAGGGTTTCTCGAGGACATATTAAAGTCTGAATTTTTTCGGTCGGCATCATGATTTTGTTGACCGATACGAAAAT
Source organism: Geukensia granosissima (assembly GCA_032357055.1). NCBI lineage: Eukaryota > Metazoa > Mollusca > Bivalvia > Mytilida > Mytilidae > Geukensia > Geukensia granosissima. The sequence goes on along the minus strand of JAULBM010296178.1, from coordinate 22,945 downwards.
GACAAATGATATCCTTCAACTGTCGTGGAAGCAAATCCTTCCTCTAATGATTGTGACTAAAACGATTGCGACTATTCACCGGCTACTGAATATCACAACCGATGCCGCTAGTGGGTCTGGAACACCTTAGCTTTTGGATGGTTCGTGTTACGGTTTACTCTAGTTTTCAGAGTAGTGTTTCGAGTATTATATTTATCTTTCGTTTCTTTTTTGTTGGTCATGGTATTTGATGACTTCTTATTTAACAATTTCTGACTGCCTCTTTGGTATCTTCGATTTCCTGTCAATTTTATAAGGCCTTTTGGAAACATGTTGATAATTGATTATGGCATGTTGTGTGTAACTCCACTTTTGTATTGTATGTAAGAAGTACAAAATTGTATTCAGTCGTTTCTCATAACATTTTGACACGAACATTAATCAGAATTAAAACTCTTGATATTACCTGTTCAATGTCGGTGGGTCACCCTTTCCAATCATCCTCATCCAGTAAAGTTCCCATAGGACCTAAAAATATCCAAACCATAAGGTAAGATATGGAAATAAAATATGATGATATAGGATGTTAAAAAGTAACAAGAATTGGCCATGTTAGCAGTTTTCCTAATTCAAAAGAACTCTTACTTAGGTCATTATGTCTTCCTATTGAAGAAGGGAGACATACGGTTTTACCCTAATTTTTTCTTCTATATCTTCTTCTTCTTACAAAATTACCAATGTTAAAGAAATAGGGAAAATTTAGGTATGCTATATGTACATTTCATGGAGTAACCTCTCATCAGTAGCATTAGAAGCGAAACACAGGAAATCAAAGATTCAAGCATAGTGCAAGATTCAAATATAGCGAAAGAAGCACTCAAATCCAAACAAATCGAAATGGGAAGCCAAATCCGACGGCATGGGCAACTACTAAGTGCATTACTTTTCAAGGCTTTTTCGTATTTTCAGTGTTTCAGAATTTTTGCAAATGCCGCAAATTTCTGTAAAACATTGTTAGATAAATTTCATCTCAGAGAAGTCTGACAACTAGGCTCGTAAATACCCTCTAAGACCAATGTTCCACAGCAGAGGTATCGACCCATTGTTTCAAAATACAAAATTACCAATGTTACAAAATAAGGAAAATTAGGTATGCTATATGTACATTTCACGGAGTAACCTCTCATCAGTAGCATTAGAGGCGAAACACAGGAAATCAAAGATTCAAACATAGTGCAAGAAGCACTCAAATCCAAACAAATCGAAATAGAAGCCAAATCGACTAATCAGTGCGTTACTTTTCCAAGCCATTCCCTATTTTCAGTGTTTCAGAATTTAAGCAAATGCAGTAAATTTCTGTAAAACATTGTTAGATAAATTTCATGTCAGACAAGTCTGACAACTGGACTGGTGAATACCCTCGGGGACCAATGTTCCACCAGGAGAAGTATCGAGCCAGTTGTTCAAAATACAAAATTACCAATGTTAAAGAAAGATGGAAAATTTATGTTTGCTATATATGCATTTCAAGGAGTAACCTCTCATCAGAAGTATTAGAATCGGAAAATAGAAGTCAAACATTCAAATATAGCAAACAAAACACTCAAATCCAAACAAATCGAAATGGTAAGCCAAAGCCGACGGCAGGGACCACTACTAAGTGCATTACTTCCTCTTCTAATACATATTTGTATAATGGCCAAAACATATTTGCTTTTAAACATTGGCATAGCAAATGTTGCGAATTAGTATGCCAACATGAGACGATGTGATAATTCATTCTTGGCATCCTATGACCTTCATTTCTGACTCAAGGTCAAATTGAACAAAATATTTTGTTCTTTGAAAAAGACATATAATATTAAAGACACGGGTGTTTCATTACGGGAAAATGTATCATGAACCAGGTTTCACCTTAACTTTAAGGTCAAAATCACTATAAATATATTTTTTTTGTCTTAGCGTCATTTTCAGGCGACAACTTCTCTGACCTATAAAATATGCATATAGTATTTGGCACAATGGCGTTTCACCAAAACATGATGTGTCGTGTACATTAATGCCTCAATATGACCTTGATATTTGATCTCAACGTGACATTTATATGCTTTTGACATGGTTTCCTGTCTGGAACACAACTGTTTTGCATTATAAAGGCATAATAAATATGGCACATGGCTGTATCACCAGAGGAAGATTTTTTCAACGGTTTTATCATAGGTATGCCATGTTTGACAAATGGTTATATTACCATAGGACAATATATCATAACATATTACTTGAAGGCCAAACTTAATGAGTTTTTGTGATTGTTTCGTGTTGGAGTCCACATTTTTTTCGTTTGATGAATGATTTTAGTTTTTGGTATGTAGGTGAAACCCCCCAAAGAATGGGCTCCACCTTATACGTCTAATTTTATTTGGATTTTGCAACGGCAAATAATAATTGGTCTTGCAATTTCCCATTTCTTCCATACATGTTTATATTTAACGCAATTATTCCTTTAAAAATTAATGCCAAAACTTTAGACCAAAATCGATAAAATTCGACATTGGTCAACAAGAAAAAATAAAGGCTATCTAAATTAAGCAAACAATTGAAAGAAATCTAAAGCTTGATTTAATCGAGCCTTATCAAAGACAAAGGTGAGCTTTGAACGGAAAACTTGTTCAGCTTATTAGTATTCTTAGTGCAACTCGATTGTTAAAAACAAGCTATCAAATAATGAATAATTATGGTGATGTACATTTTAAAGAAAAACATTTAATGGAAAGTCAATATCCAAACATAGCAAAAAAAGTTTTCAACTTCTACGAAATCGAAATAGGAAACTACGAATACTTAGTGCAAATCATTTCGAAAACTTTCAGTTATTCAGTGCTGTAGAATTTAAATAATTGTAAATTTCTTGAAAACTTTGTTGATACATTTCATGTCAGCCAAGTCTTACAACTGGGTTGGTAAATTCATCAGCAGAAGCATCGAGTAGTTTCAAAACACGATTTTACCAATATTGAATTGATAAAGTGATCATTTATTCCATGAAGGAAGTCTTATGTCAACTGTACATTTCAAGGAGTAATATCTAATACGAAGCATCAGAACCAAAGCTTAGGGAGTCCGAGATCTAAACATAGTAAAAAGTACTCAAATCCAAATAAATCGAAATAGGAATCCAAACGCGACGGTAGGGACATCAACTAGGTGCAGAACAATTCGACGGCTTCTGGTATTGGAGTGCTTTATAATTTATACAATGCAGCAATTTTTGGTAGAAGTTGTTTGACATATTTTATGTCTATGGAGACCGACCCAGGTCCACCAGCAAAGCCATCGACCCAGTATTTTAAAAGTAAACGATGTAACTACTCAGTCAATTCTAGTGGTTAGTCACAATGGGTCCCATTAGGACGCAATTTCGAAACATGTTTGAAGTTAACAAATTAGGCAGTCCAGTGAAGAACACAAATGTGAGAGATTAAAAATGCATAGTCCAAAGAGACAAATAACACCAGAAACAATCTAAAATATCACAATGAAACAAAAGACAAAAGGCTTGCAATACACAAACTTCTAAACAAAACAAGAGATGAATCAGGTGATCTGAAAGAGAAGGGAGGAAGTTATCCGCTGTAACTGGTCCAAAGGTTATAATTGCTTAATGTACGTTTCATGAACTGAGTCTCTCCCTTTTAACTTATTTTTGAAAAAATCTTCTGAAGAAATCTTCACTATTCTTATCAAATGTAATGTACAAAAACTTCATCAGGAAAATTTAAAAATTTGAAAATTTTGACGTTTTCAATATTATCTGTTTCTGTTCAAAGGATTTATGATTTTTTGAAAATAAAAATTACTTTGATAGATTTGATATCTATTGGCATATATTTATACGCAATGCCAGTAAAAATATTCAAAAAATGTAAAAATATTCCTGGCGGTATTAGAAATTCAAAAAAATAGAAATCGGCAGAACTTTAATTTTTCACAAAAATCAAAAATTTTCACATTAGAACAGGACAAATAACAACCCTGGAATTTTTATCACCCAATTAGCTACTGGTATGTCAGTTCAATTTCTTTTTAAATTACTTGTATATACAGATTGTATTATTGCTTTAAGAATGAACATTCAATAAATTCCATTCAAAATAAAAAATCCGGACTTTTTTTCACTGGCAAGGATGAAAATTTTTAGACACCTAAGAAATGTTATTTCTCTTGAAAATTTTCTTTCAATTCGTCACTACCGTTGAGAATGTAGTATACGAATAAAATAATTATTCGGTAGGAAGGGTTCGCAGTATGTGACCATTAAAAGTCTACTGAACACGTCGGTAAAACGAGACGGAAACTTCCAAAAATATCATCTTCATCATGTTCAAATTATAATGAATTGTATGAATTAAAATACAAGGCCATCTTATGTACCTATGTATGTTATCTTTTTCAAAGTAAAATATCAATCAACGCTATTATATTGCCCTTTAATTTAAAATGGAGAACCACGTAAATGGCAAGTAGAATGGTTTATGTAATCGTTAATGAAAAAAGAGAGACAACCTGATTTGATGTAAACTAATAGATATATGAAATGTTCTATAATCCACATTTGATTTTCAACTCTAGTTTATCTCGTTTTAAAGAAGCTCGAACTGATAATGAAAAAGTCACTTGGAAAAAAGGTTTTGGGGAACCTTTTGGAATCCAGGGAGACAAGGAATCTTATATTAGAAACAAAACGTGACAAATCAAGGTAAAGATATCTGTACTCTTCTGGCTTTGACCTATGTTTGCTGTTGATTCTTAAAATTGTTTGTACAAAAGCAGCTTTAATAGTCGATATTTCTTCAATTTACATGGATTTATCATGTTTATTGTTTGAAGTCTATATCACGACTACTGTCATTTGGTACGAAAGATAAGTATTGTTTGTTTTTCGTTATTTTACACGGAAGAACGTATGGTGATTTTTCTATCTTATACGTCAGGTTATAAGGATTTGTCGTTTGTTATTTCATACGACAGGTCATAAGGATTTGTCGTTTGCTATTTTATACGTATGGCCGTGAGGATTTGTCGTTTGTTATTTTTTACCTAAGGACATAAGGATTTGTCGTTTTGCTTTTTTGCAAACGTAATGTTTTGAGTATATCTTGTTTATAGGCAGAAGTTCATTACAATACAGCTATCCTAATGCATGAACATATACTCGAAAGGGTTTAGATGTAACTTGAGTCATTTGGATAATATATAAATGATATACTTCACGAGCATGACGAACTGGTAACAGGATTACGAAAGTAAAGTCGTTTACCGTATTCTTGTAAAAGATTTTTTTAATTTTGATGATCAAAAGAAGTGGAAGCAAGTTACAAAAATACATTTAAGAAACCTTGATATATTTTAAGCAGGTTGAGTTTACAATTCTCTAAGAGGATTTACATTGTAAAATTGGTCAATCTGGAATTGCTGCATAGCACGCGCTGGCGCGAGACCGGGATCACACATATTCATCGCTGAGTTATAAGTAAGTCATTAAACCATGATAAAATAAAAAATGTAAAAATGCCTTAGGCGCATCTGGATGGAATTTCAAAGATATTCTTTAGCGAGAGTCCGGATAAAAGAAAATGTGCGCATGCTTTAAATTACTTTATTTAGGTCAAATTTTAGTATTGTCGCCAAAAGCAAAGATGGCCAACCCTTAAACATGTCAACCTTACATCTCCGTAGAGAAATTCAGGGTTATTCATAATAGTATATAACAGTGTATAAATCGGTTTTGCATAGTGTAAAACATGAATGGTTAACCCTGGAATTTCATTCAAATTAAGTACAAACGCGGAAAAACACACTTCCTTTTATTTGGCCAAATAATCGCCCTCCAACAGGTTGACATAGAATATAGTGTCGACAGATGAGATTTTAAAAATTTTAAGAATTGTACATAGAAAAAGATGATGAGCCGGACCGGTTGGAATAACGAGAATATGTATAAATTACTTTTGTTACAGTAATTTACATTTTAAGAAATTGACGAATCGTACAATATAGTCAATATAAAAAAAATTCAAATGGAATTAACTCAAATATAAAGTATACTTTACAAAACAACATATAATTACACTTTCAAAAATAAACCACCAACTATAATCGCTGATTCTTAGCTATTAAAAATCAAAGAACCAATAATACCAATACACATGTTGAAAGTAAGCCTTACAAAATAAAATGTAACACCAACTGGCCTAAAGGTTCTGGTTACCTGAAGGCAGATAAAGATATCAGGGCGAAAACAAAAATAATTGTGAGCGTCAACTGGATTTCTGTGCTTCTGTTATGTTTTGAACTCAAATTTCCTATGTTTATTCTAATTATAAACGGTTTTCTCATTGATAGTATCTTTTCAGTTGAGTAAATGCATTATTGTACTTTTTAACAGAAAACCAATTAACCTAATACAGTTCTTTGCAATCAGCGCCTACTTTCTGTTTAGATAAAAATAGAGTTATCTATCGCTGACTGTAAAAAGTATTTTGCTGGCTATTTTTTTCATTATATGTGCGATCATTAGTTAAATCGTAGTTCCTCATTTTATTGTCAAATTGTGAAACGTCTCTTCAAGTAAATCATTTTAAAGAGTTTATTTTTCATGTAGAAAATATTTCAACTGAAAATTTAGACGAATCTTACAGTTAGCATTGAAATAATTGTTGTGTATATGTATTTATGATACTTTGTTCTTTTCTTTAAGATATGCACGAATATAAATATTTATCATATTTCTGTCTAATTAAGAGACAATTTAAAACAGCAACAGTTAAATTTTAGTTGAAGTTTGTTTGAGTTTGGACTCAGAAAGCTGTAGGTTGAGGTTTCAACTGACCAATATAAAAATATGGTAATATTTGAAAATATTAGATCTGTGTTTGTCTTGTAGAAAAAGCATGTCAGAGCGGTTTTTTTTCTTTGAACAGGGTCTTCGAAAAACATTAAAGAATTCAGATAACGACTTAAAATTTCTTGCATTTTTTTAATAACATCTATAAGTAGTTCTATATTCAGTCAACTGAAATTTCCTCGAGTTAAGTTAAATCAATTTATGCTTTTTAAAACACCTAAGCTTAACATAAAGTTTAAAACAATTCAAGAGGAGTTATTGAAGAATTCGCATTTAAATAAAAAATGACAATAAGGACCTATATTTATGCTCACTTGTTCAATGCTTTTCAAACCTTATAATTATATTATTTGGATAAATTTCCTCGTGGTTGGATGCATTTTTATTAACAGTAATTACGAGAGAATGTTGTTAATGCTGCTAGAGCACATTTATAAAAACGACAATATCTATAAAAATGAGTTGATTTCTTTAAACAGAGATAAACGGAAGATTCAAATGTCTGTGCCATGTTTTAAAGTTTTGTATAGGCACTTTTGGCTAAACATATTTAAAACAGCAATACGATAGTCGAGGGAAATGTCCTTTCTTTTTCAGAAAGGTCGTATTGTCGTTATTAGTATGTATAATAATATAGGAATATATATATAATATATATGATGTGTCGTTTGGTTTTTGAAGGTAAGTGGCGCTATTTATTTATCCATCATCGATTCCGTCAATTCAAAAATATCGGCTTACTATAATATACCCTATTAACTTATGAAGTCACTTCACCTATTGCATCCAGACTTTACAACTACTAGAAGGTTTTGCAGCACTTCAGTATTCATGATCTGCAATCCATACCTCCAGACAACTCCTGCTCCTCGTCCGCTTTCAACTATAGTCCCACAGGGCACATCATTAATGTGGACCTCAGTTTTGTTACAAATGATTAACTATGACAGTTTTAAATCCGGTCGGTATAGATTTTAAATAAAATTGTTTGCTTTATAAAAGAACTTGGTATCTTCGACTCATCTGGTAACCCAATATATACACTTACTACACTTTCTAAAGTTGTTAACTATTGGTCGGATGTCTCTATGATTTGCTTGAAATTTACCTCAAAGAAGACGATTTGAATCTTGATTCTTTATTCTTGATACCAAATCTACACAAGTGGCAATAAAAAAAGATAAACAGCGGGTTCTTTAGGGTGACCAACCAAGCATCTTTCTAAATTACTTAAAACTGTATTGCCAGGTCAAGAAAGACCTTCAAAAGAATTGTGATAAAACGTACTCAACAGGAGGTGTTAATCAAATGTGGATATGAAAAAAAACCAAAAGATCCGCTTAAATACTAAAAATCCGATTCTTTGAAATTTTGTACACGTATATAAACATGTGAATTTTCAATTTTATAAACCATTATTCCACATTTACAATTAAAAACTAGCTAAAGTAACTGATACCAGTGTTTTGTCAAACAAAATGGAAAACATACATACCAATGTTTGGTTTTATGTAAAATGATGGCTTCATAAAAACAAAAGCTTGTCCTAATAAATACAGTAAACATGCTATTCTTAAAATGCTGGATGTTCTGTTTGGCAATATTTATGTGAAGTTTTGTAGACGGGTTTTTCAACATACGTTAACATTCCAGTTAGTACAATTTGTGCACCGTACTAACGGACTTGGTTTTAATCTCCTAATAAAGCAGAAAATCTTGTTTTCTTGAGCTAGTCATGTTAGCTGTAATTGATTTGGTATCGTTACATTTGGATGTCATCGTCACTATTTTGGCACTTTTACAGATAGACGGACGATATGAAGATTTGTCCATTTTTTAAAAATTCCAGTAACCAGTAAGTGTTGCTGTCTCATAGACAACCATACCTTATCTTCTATATCTCTGTTTTTCAACTGAACTCATCCTGGTTTTTGTAGGTTTGTGTTCCACCAACTTAAGTTTTCAATCAAGAGTTTTGTGCGCTTTGTTTGTATTTCGTTTCATTTTATTGGCCCAGGTCTTTCTCTATCTTCTGACTTAACGATAGCTGTCTGCCCTTTTGCTTTCTTCGAATAAATGTAACAAACAAAACTGTAATATCTGAACACAAGCAAACTATCGCTGCAGTCGGTGTAACCAGACAGTCCTGGGGCAAGACATCATGTTTTGTTCTTAAAACAAGGAATTACTCGCCGTTGGGTTAAAATTATAAAGAAGCAATCGAAGGTTTTATGGTATGGTATATTAAACACTTATACCTTTAACATTTAAACATTCATTCGAAGTGTATAATAAAACTTCTTCGCCTATAAAATGTTTGTATATAATTCTTTTTTTTAAATAAAAGAAGTGACACAACCAAAGACTAGATATACCTAATGACACAAATGGGTACAAACTCACAAAGCAAAATGTGAAAAAAATATAATTATGATATCTCAATAACACCTCGAAGAAATGACATTGTTATATGTCGTACTTAAAAACTATTTGTCCAAAAAGCAGAAAAATGAAAAGTGTCAGGGCGTTAAATAATTCAACACTGCAAGTTATGATCTTTAGGCAGGCAAGGATTTTTTTCAGTGGCTAAAAGGTAAAAACAGTTGAAGGAATTCAAAGATAAGAAATAGCTTAAACAGTAAACAAATATTAACTGGGTCCGATGACAACAGCTATTTTAAGAATTGATCAGTCATGAGTCAGTTTAAACAGGTGTTGTCCGAGGATCCATTAAATAACCATTTCACTATACCTTTGTGGATCAGAACCGATGACATGACGCGATCAGCCAATAGAAATTACGCCACGTCAACGAGGTCAACAGAATAAAATGTTGAACAAGACAACAGTTATAGAACTTCTGATAGAAAATTATTACTGCAAATTGTTTACTGTCATAACGTTTCGAAGGAAGATTTTTCAAATATATAACAATAATAACTGCTACGTTCAACGATAACTGTTGGCGTTTCATCTGAAAAAATCAATGTTATTATTTTTATTTTTTTCAATATTTGATAGTGGTTTTCATTAAAATGGTACATATTTAAAAACAATGTTAAAAAACAAACGTAAATACAAATGACATTGTAGTAAGACGAACAACATTTGTTTAGCTGTTAGAGTTTGTTCAACATTCTTACCATTTTACAAAAATAACTCAACATTTCAATAAATATAAAGGCTATACGATAATAATATAATGTGTCTAAAATTGGTAAAAAAATCAACACAATTCGAATGCACACAAGTAAAGGTCATCAGTAATTTTACACTTCACATATGTAGTTAAACCACCTGTTACGTCTGAAAATACGACAGAAAAAGAATTAACATGATTAAGCTACAGTTAAAATAACAATGGGCAACCTTTTGCTTTGTATTTATGCAATATCATAAATTATATTGTTATTCTATTGTAAATCTATAACTATGTGAAACTGCAAACTATGTGAATAACACGAACAGTACAATGGTTGTGTCACCAGTGGTACAGGAGCCGCTGACTCTTCCGGAGCACCTCAGGTTTATCCGTCCTTCATGGGTTCATTTTAATTAAAAAATCCTATTTTGTGTACTGCTGATTGTATTGTTTAGTTGATCAGGGTTTTGTTTGCCGAATGAATTTACGATTCTGTTTGTCCATTTCATATCTAAAATTTCAATTACTAATGTTGGGAAAATTGTATTTTCCATTCTATATTTAACATTAAAATATGTTACATATATTTTCAAACAAAATTGTTTTATTTTTGTATAATAAAATTGCACATAGATAATATGGTACAGGAGTATAATCGACAGGTGTATATATTATGATGATGGTGCATTGCGGATATTACGAATAATACAGTTGAACGAAATATCGACAGTGAGTGATATTTCAAAATGCACTCATAGTTGAATTATGATAACCACTTAATAAAACATTACATAAAATTTTGTTTGATATAACTATCCCGAAAGTACGTTTTATCAGTTTTATATGATTTTGATTTATGTGTCTGTTTTATTTTTTTAATGTTAATATTGAAACTTTGATGAATGGCTATCCTATGGACAATTAAAACACATCTCTTTTATATTTAGATATTGAAGACACGAGAATAATATCGAAGGAACACGCAAAAAAGGAAAAGACGAAACACTACAGCAAGTGTTAAGAATATGTTTATATATATATTACACAAAAATCCATCACTTGCAATAAACAATACAGACCCAAAAATATATCGAGGTTAACAAGCAAGTGTGCACTGTAATGGTAAGCGGCTTTTCATCAGGCGTCTTTCTACTGCATTTAAATATCTACTTCGCTTCGGCTTGAAATGTGTAGTCGTATGGATCTAAGTTTTTATTTTGATATTGAAATAGTTTAATAAATACATACATTCAAGAAATCAAATAACGTAACTTAGCTTGCAGAGATACTGGATAGAGATTAATTTTACAAACCGATAGATACTAGTTAATCTCTCAATAGCATACACCTTTCAATACTTCAGATCTATATTGAAATACTTACCCACACTTTTCACAATCACTAAAATAAGAAATCGTACACTTAAATACAGATATGAAGACAAATATAAAAATTAATTCTATATTATAAAAAATGTTTGTATTCATAATGAACAACGTGAATTGTAAATCCTGTCGAAATGGTTCAATTGAAGCTACATGTAGATTGCTCTGGGCAATTGTTTTATAAAATCTTGTGATTATTAGAAGATAATAAAATACAAAATTACCAATGTTAAATAAATATGGAAAATTTACAGATATATAAAATTAGAACTAGCATTATCACAAAGTAATATACTATTCAATTCAAGTTTGAATAATTAAATATTTACGTCACAATCGTCATAACATAATCAACAGTGATTGTCAATAAAGCTCTTTTCTTAATAAGAAAATAAGGTACAAAGTCAGAGATTCATTGTGATAAGGTTTTCATATTTATTTCTGCATATAGCCATACTTACAACCAATTTCCCCTGTTAAAATAAATAATGACATAATGACAGTAAAAACAGAAACAGGAACTTGTTACATCACATTGACTAGAAGTTTACTTAGAAGTCATCTCAACCGAAACCTTACATTATTGACAGATCTGATCAAAGGAAGAATACTTCCGTACAGCCAAAATATCCCAAACTTGCCCTCTTTATCATCCATTTGTTAAGATTATTGAACAAAAGTCATATATTGACAAAATCAGATAAATATTTAAATTTGATTTATAAATCATTTGTAGATATCTATCAAATTGATCTCATTTTGAATACTAACGAATACAAATTTTTACAACTGCTTTATTTTGTGTAGGATCACAAAACAAAATCCTGATAAAATCAATTAAAGTTTTTGAAGTATTTTAAAATTCGTAAGAATGACAAGATGAGTGCACACTCGGTTTTCTGGTAAGTTCCGTATTGATCACAGTTATTATTTGTTTAGTTTAATTTGTTTAGTATTTGCCTTGTTTCGTTTTGTCGATTTTGTATCAACTTATTTCTTCTTTTTGTTTGGTCCTTTTGAATCATCCTGGTTCCTTATTACATACCAAGTAATCTTAGAATTAGGAAATTATTCACTTTAGGCGTAATTTGTTTTTAGTTTTCCATGAGCTGGACTTGTATTAACATCAATTTTATCCCGAGTCGTGAAATATTTTTATCTTAATATAGTAAATTTGTCAAAATATACAGAAACAGTGTTGACCGAGGAAACGCTCTGTACCCTTATAATATTGCAACGTCGTTATTTTGCGCGTAAAACACATTGGGAAGTCATAGTATAGCTTGAAATTAGAAGAACCCCATATTAGAATGTTTAAAAGAATATGCGTATCAGTACTGTAAAACGTATAAATAACAGTCATTAAGAGGTTGCAATTAGTCATTCAATAATGGACAAATTTCAACAGAATAATGTGAGCAGTGCAAAGTCCAAAAATAAAATGGGATGACATTCAAATCTAATGAAAGTCGACCAAATGAGTATACAACGATAGCCACAATGAAACATAAAATCATAGATATCGACTGGAAAACACGTTTCTGGATTGGGACAGGGACATTTAGTAAATAGCGGGCTTAAACATGTTTGTGAGTGGTCATAATTACTTTAACCTTAACAGCAGCGTAAACAAACGAAAAAAAACACCCTTGAAAGCCATCTTCATATGACTAACTCTTGAACAATGAAGTATGCAAACAATTACCTTGAAAAAATATGCGTTATTTCTTAAAGTGTTCAGTGAATACCCCAAAAAACCTCTTTTCTATCAGCAATAGCATTGACCCAATGGTTTCAAAAAACAGGTAAACCCATGCTGGTTTAAAATGGTGAATTTTTTTTCTTTCCTTTAGACGTAGCTCAACAAGTATCATCAGCATCAAAGGTAATACGAGATCTTCCTACAAAGGTCTTTGTAAAGGGACAAGACAAAATGAAAAAGAATAAAGCCATCACCCAACATTTTATCATGTTCAGTTTAACCTGTAGAGGCAATTAAGGCTGTTGCGTGGAAAGAATGGTTATAGTTTTAAGATAACAAGTAAAGATCGAAGGTTAATTCTAATGAAGTAAACATCCCTCTGGCTTAACACAAATAGATTTTTGAGTCGATTTGTTATGATCTATGTTTACTCGGATTAAAGTTTAAAGATTAAAGGTGTTGCGCGCAAGAGAATGAATGGTTACATTTCCGGAATACCTGTTCCTACTCCTCTATTTTAAAGGAGTTACTTGATTCTCAGCATTTTTTTCTTTTGTTTTCGTTTTATCTTTTAGTTTGTTTCATATTGACCTGTCTTTATTTACTATGCACTATTAATCTCAAACAGGGTATTCTACACTGGAATTAATAACAGCTGTACCTGCCATTTCATTTCATGATCTTAGTAACAATTTCAGTTGATTTGTAATTATTATTATTATTTTCTATACATTTTTTTATTATATTTTTCTGAGATCTTGCGTTAGTTTGACCATGATGATTTTCCTGGTTGGTGATTAGGGATGCTGGTTTCAATTAAGGCAGGTGACGATCTATGATTGGTTCAACATGATTCAGCAGTTTTAAACAATAATACGTTAATTTCAATATAATGAAGCTCTTCCAAACTTTGTTGGTCGTTCAGAAAGTTATATACAGTTTCGTTTGTTAGGGGAATATTTAAGGACCATGCATTTGAGACTGGAATTTAATAAGCTTAGCATCGTCAGCCTAAGAGACTTCATAAGGAATTCCCAAACGATTCTAAGTTGAACTCAGCTTTGGCGGTGATCTTTGACAGTAGGCGGATATGCATTAAATAACCAAGTTTGATACTGGGCCCCTAAGGTCTGTTTCGTTAAGCTCCAATTTGCTAGGAGGTTTTTGACAAAAGGTCAGGAAGGTAGGGATAAGCGATAACATTTCAAGATTATCGAATGACGATTCAATAAGTGTTGGTTAACAGCAAATTGCTTGGTCGCTAAAATAAGTTTCACGAATCCCATGTTTGGTTAGGGAGGGGCAAACACATTGGTCAATACGTGAAACAATTTTGGTAGAGGAAAATCAAAATATTTTCAACTCTAATCAAATGGTTTAAAAGGAGAACATTCAATGTTTACTTGTTAAAAATAAATTGACAACGAGTGGCAAGTTATGGCAATGAGGCATCTGATACCTCGGTCAGGTGAGCCTAGTTTGTCAACTCTACAGATTTGTTGTGTTAAAATATCCTAGCGTTATAACCATGGATGCAGTTATGGGTAAATGGTAGTTTGTGGTCATTTGTTTAATAATTATCTGTCTATTTAGTGGTATAGCCTTAACCTCGATATCAAAGCACGATTTAACAAGCATAATTTCTGCAAAAGAGAGTTACAAACTAGATACAATGCACAAAAATCAAAATGAGTTTTTCTGAAATCTGTTAGATTTGGTTCTTTTATAAATGCAGAAAATTTCATATTAGGGTGTCTAACACATTTGAATTTTTATAAGCTAGTGTTGGCACTGAATAATGCGATCAGTAGGCTTTAAAAAATGTTAAAATTTACCAAGTCGATTTAGAGGAGAATATTATAATGATTTTAATTTTCTAAACAATGAACGACGGATGGCAAGCGCATATGATCCATTGGACAGTTGAGCCTGATATGTCAACCTGGGGACTCACCGGATCATGTTTAAACAGTTTACGTTGTAAAAGATTTTTCAGCAACATCCCAATGTAAATTTTTGTCCATATGATTTAGGATTATTATCTGTCTGTTTACTACTATGTTGGTATAAAAAATAGACCTCAATTAAAAATCTTTAACTACTGGAAGTAAGGTTAAAGGTTAAAACACTGCAATTGAAATACAATTTTGGAACAAATTATGTACCTTGATATGAAAATGAGATGTTTGAAAGCTATTGTACATTTAATAATTTGAAAAGAATACAAATTATACATTCAAAAGTGTTATTTATCAACAGAGCTAAGGACTGAATCAACTTTAAAGCATTACCGAAAGCACAAACTAAATTAATAACATATACACGAAAATCTATATTTATTAATTAAAAGAAAGAAAAAAATATCTTGTTTGTCCCAAGTTTTAGTTTCCTTTACGTATGACGTTCTCAATAAAATTTTTACAATTACTCTTATAAACCAGAACCACTCTTACTTTTATATTGTATGTATTGAAGTGAAAATCGAACATCTAATAGAAGAACCCGAAATTGTTAAAAATTTTCCTTCTGATGAATAGGCTACCCTAACTAAGTCGGGAATCCTGTTGATTGTTTTGGGTTCTAAAAATTGTTGGTTCCTTATTGTTATTTTATATTTAACTGGTTTCCTAACATATGATTTCGAGCAATGCTGATGAGTTGTTTATCAACGAAATGGTCATACTTTTGTGATACATATGTAACAGTTCTTTACATCACATTTCAATGCGATCGATGTTGAAGGGACAAAAACATTTCGCAACATCTGATTATTCAAATGTTCTTCTTCAGCTTGCTATATTCCAGAAATTAGTTGCTGTACTCTGTCTTATGAATTTTCGTAATAATTTTATCAAACGACAAAAATGATATGAACAGTTATCGTTGATTCCATTGTTCCTTGATGGCTTGGAAAAAATAATAAGACAAATGCGTTACCTGATAAACCAGCCATTACCAGATTATCGTTGGTCATCTTCACATTGACTTTCATTCAAACATCTGGAAATCTTCGATCGCGTAAGGAAGACAAACGATAATTTACATTGTGAACCGCAAAAAAATCACAATAATTTTGAAATTAGTTATTAGAACAAAAATGAAAGAAGTTTTCTTAGATACTAGATAAACAATACTAGCGGTAGAAAAAATAAAAGGGAAGTTCCGCTATGATGATTTTTACTCAAAATTGCAGAATACTTAAATTTCTAGCCCCTATGGGACACTCTTTGAAGAAATCTTTTTTTTATATCTTAATGTTCATGATTTTCACGCTTATGTTGAGGTAAACAAAACGTGATCATTGTTCTGACTGTTAAAATTGCTTTCGACAATGGGACTATATCATATCTGAATAAACAACCGAGGAAAAGCCATATGATGACTACATGCAGGGAAAGCTGCAAGAGTGATTGACCACGATTTCATCTACACTATACAGACAATTTTATTTTTGCAGACCAATTTGAAAGTAACTGTCCATGTACGACGCGGCTGCCCACAGGACACTTCTACTTGACAGAACATGTTACAAAATCATTATCATTAGATTAAATGATTCATCAAAGTAAATTAAACCGTATAAAATTAATTGTAAAACATAGTGACTTCTAAATGACTATACAGTGCGTCGTCGGTACGCAGACAGTAAACTTACACGTCGTCGTCCTGGAAGAAGACTTGTCTTGACGACTAATCACGTACAAGACTGTCTCTATTTGCCAGTGTATTAACAAAATTGGTGCTCTCGGGAAAGGCGTTATGTTATCCTCTCTGATGAAAGAAGATTCTTGATTTTAATCGCAGTTTATAGAACAAGAATGTGGAGACGACTAGGAGAGCGATTTGCTTACAACTACATGAACTGGAGTCCCGAAAACACATGTTATAGATTTATTTCCTATCCTTTGGTTCAGGAAGAACCAATAGTGTCCCATTTATCCACTACGGTGATCAAGAAATGAGAGCAGATGTTTTGCCACAATTCGCTCATCATCAAAACAAAACTTTCCAGCAAAATAATGAACATGCGCATACAGCCAGGGCTATAAGTAATTTTATAAGACGATGGCCAACAAAATGAAACGAGGAACAAACACAGAGCACACAACACTACACTATACTAAAGCTGGTGTGACACGAACCCTACAAAACCAGGGTAAGTTCAGGTGGAGAAGATTAATATAACTTTTTCATCTATAGTACGAGGGACGACGTATGCAAAGTAATGTTTATAACGCATATGATTATGAACCTGTTCTGTCAACCTAAGAACTCACCCAATCATGTTAAAATAGTTTACGTTTTAAGCAAAGCTTCAGCAAGACCTCACTGTAAGCTTTTGTTCATATATATTAAAACTATTATACACTGAAATGTAGATATAAGACATTTTACCTCGATTTAAATGTTTTCACTTCTGAATGTAAGGTTAAAAGTAATAGAACTGAATAGTACTTTGTTTGCATTGAAATAAACTTTGGAATTTTCTGAGAAAACAGTAAATTGCTGAAAATGAACTTGTTTAATTGTTTGTATTTATAGTTTTGAATGAGGTCAAAGTCAAATAATATGAAACGATTTTAACTTTGACCATATGTTAGTTTAGCAATAAAAACCAGGAAATTATGCGTTTCTACATACGCAAAGACAAAAGAAGTCACGAGATATCGGACAACAGCTTTGCAGCTACTGTTAACTATAATCTTATTGATTGGTTGGTTTCAAATCTGGATTTCTAAGACCATATTAATAAACTGTTCCAGTTTTCAAAATTACTGTTTCAATACAAAATCTAATGTTATATTATTAAATATTTATAATTTAAATAAATATATTTTGCACTTTATCCTTGGTTAAAGTAAAAATATTTAACGGTTTCCTGCACTATAAATATTCTAGACATTCTAGGAATATTTGTCTATTTGGATCAAGATCTAAAGAATGGTTGTTAAAATTTTGATTTGATTTTTTTCTGTTCAAACAACTCTTTTATTATTTGATATCAATATCAATATTAATGCTAATCCATAACTAGACCATGATTTATAAAATACTTTCCCTCCCCAGCTGAAAACAGAAGCAGACAGATAAATGATATTACAGCAGTAGGAAACAAATATATACTGAACATTATTACTGAATTTATTGTCGATCTGAACTGGTAGGTTATAAAAACTTTACATGTTTTCTGTTTATAAGTTATAAAAATAACAAAATTTATAACCTTTAGGTATAATAAAATAGACTATCATAAATCATTATTAGAATTGTGCCGCGTGTTTGATAAAAATTTGCTTAATGTTAAACCACATTCAGGATAAATATTGCAGTGCACGTTGCGGCAAAAAATGTCATTATGTCCTACATTATTTTAAATAACTTGTTTGCCATATAAATTAAACCTTCTAAATGCAACGAATAATTGATTTTCAAACAACAATTCTGTAATGATTTTATTATTTCCAAGGACAATCACCCATTTAAGGCACAGTCTGAGAAAGGACAATGAAATCAGTGATATTAATTTACATCAACATAGTCGCCTTATAATATAATTGTCGAGGCTGTATGATAAAAAAAAACACTTTACTTGGTAAAATCAGTGAACAATAGCTAGCTTTGTTATCTGATTGGAAAGAAATTTTAAGATTTTCAGTATCTTTTCATGTGTGACATTTCGAATACCTTTTTTACAAAAAGTAGTAAATTGTTTCTGTTGAAAATTGCACATTTAATATTGTTACTGTAAATCGGTATAATTATTTCCCCAATTTTTGTCCTTATGAATCATAGATAATCCTCAGCTAAGTTTGGACAACTGTAAATGTAGATTTTCTCGTGTTTTGTGTGCGGGCCTTGTCATTTTGGCTAGTTCTGTTTTCACAGCATTTAATAATAAAAAAAACAATTTGAATATTACATGTGAAGAAAAGAATAATATACGTATGACATATATTCAAATAAAGAACGATTTGTTGTCTTCTCTTATTTTATTCAATATTCTTAATTTAACATCAGAGAAAGCGGAAAAATATTTTTCAATATAAACTATTTGTAAGATAAGTGAGGAATCTGTTTAAATGGATCACAGATGTATTACTGGTAAGGTTTTGTACATTCCTTGTAATGAATACCCAATTTACATTGAAAATTGCTTTTTTGTCCGCTGAGTTAAGGACGGAATCTGCTCAAAACGAAATTCCGAGAGCAAAACAAAAATAATGCAATCTTTTAGTAAAATACTTATATATAATAAGATAGAAAAGTATGCCAAATATTTTCTTGTTTGTTTCAAACTTTTAGTTTTCTTCATGTATGACATTCCCAATAAATTTTGTGCCATTATTCTTTATAGAATTTATGAAGCAGACCCACTTGCTGTTTAAGAGTGTTTGTATTGAAAATTGTAAAGTGAAAAGTAAACATCTATAAACGAAATACCCGATATCGTAAAGACGTTTCCTTCTGATACAGAGTTTATTTGGGACTTCTGTTCATTAAGATTGTATTGAATTCTAAGATTTGTTTTATATATTGTTATTTTATATTTAAACTGATACCAACATCTTTCCTCAAACAATCTGATGAATTATCTTTCAACAAAATGACCATACAGTGTATCAAATTCAATTTGGTATTTTGTGATACATTGATAACAATCATAACGCCGAATTTCTATGAGAATGCTGTTTTAAAAGGACTCAATGTGCTAAAGTTTTTGTACCATCTAAGTACTACATGTTTGTGGTCAGCATGCAATATTCCAGATATAACTATGTTGTAATTGTAGTTGTAGTGTGTCTTTGAAATTGTCATCTCTGTCATTTAGGTTTTTCTCACTTTCAACAGTAGTAATTTTGTATTTTCAATTCCAGACTTAATGCTAAGTTCAAAGGATGAAATATTGATAAATTTGATAAATAAATGATCTTGTATTTTGGCTGGTTAATGTGTTCTGCTTTTACTTTAATGTCTTGGTCATGTAATAATATTATCAGGCGACTACACTAATATGAAAAATATCGTCGTGGGAAAATTTAGACACTGACGTTTCATGACAAACCAGCATTTAACATATTTCATTGGTCATCTTCATTTTGTTTTTCATATCAATCTCTTTTTTGACGTCACGATATTTTTAACAATGTTTAATCAATTATTAAAATAAAAATGAAAGAAGTATTCCTAGATATTGCAAACACAATACTTACGTTTAAGAAATTTAGAGCGAAGTTTCGATTCGACGATTACTACTCAAAGTTGTAAAAGACATGGATTTTTCGCCATTCGAAGATATTTTAAAATATATGAATGTTTATGATTTTTACAATAGGCTGGTAGCAAAGATAGCGTGATATTTTTTTCTAAAATTTAAATGTCAGTCAATATACCCTTTCTTATATATATATTTTTAAATTTGAATAATTCATTTTTTATTAAAATAAACCGTTAACTAACATGTCGTTTTTGGTGAAGTTTTATTTGCTTATCCAAATACCAAGAAATTACTCGAAGAAAAATACAAGTTAACGAATCTGCAATAATATGGTACATTTTGATACTATATTGTCACTTGTATAATCATAGGTATGATAGTTCAAGGCTTTTGGAAATTCAGAAAATTAACAAATAAGATGTAGCTTATACTTCCGTTAGGTATACATATAGGAATATTCAACTCTATAATGCTGTCTGTGGTCTATCACATCAAAGTCAGTGTATGAAAAGTTTTTATACCTTATAATCATACGTTAAAATACAAAATTACCAATGTTAAATAAATATGTAAAATTTAGGTATGCTATATGTACATTTCAAAGAGTAACCTCTCATCAGTAGCATTAGAAACCGAACCATAGGAAGTCAAATATTCAAATATAGCAAAAGAAGCACTCAAATCCAAACACACCGAAATGGGAAGCCAAATTTAGCAATAAATTAAACAAAACTAATTCAAATATTGCACAATGAAAGGGTTATTATGCAGAATTAAAAAATCGCATTATATTACTTGACCGTATCGGAACTGAGGGCAATTTTCTGTAATTTTCATTTATCCACGGGGAAACTTTAATGTACAATAAAAATAAAAAGGATTTAACTAATCCCTCAAAATCCTTGAAAACTAAAGTCAGTTAATACAATAACATTGATAATAAAAAACATATTTCTTTTCAAACGCATTTCAAATTTAGAAAAAATACTTTTTTTGTGATGTTTCGAGTACTGCTCAAAATACTGTCCAAGTGTTCACTAGAAACGATTAAGCGGCAAAAATCATTTTCAGTTGTTATAAACGTATTCTTGTATAATAACATCAGTTATTAGCAGTTTTTATATTTATAAATACGATATCACACATCAAACATGTGATATTCACATAAAACATGTTCTAATTATGCACAAGTGATATTCTCGTAAAATAGTGGAAGCGAAATAAACCGGTACTGGAATGTACGTTGGAAAAAAAGCAGTTTAAATCTTTTCGCCATTGATAATTCCAATATTTCTAGTTTGTTTCAAATAACTTGAAAAACAAAATTACTCTAAGTGGACGGCTCTCCTCTTGCACGTTATTCCCTGTTTTCCTATTAGGCACTATTTTTAAAGAATTATTGCATGCAAACGAAAATCTAAAGAACGAAAGTCGATTGTTTGACGCGTTCACATTTTCCGATGTTTTGGCTGCTAGTGTACCTGATGAAGGTAAATCCAGAAAAGATATAGATTGTGTCTTTTTTATATATATTCCATTTTCTTTCTTTTAAGTAAGTCGACAGACAGTGACACATCTCGAGAATATCAATTTTACTTTATGTCAGACTTTTCTGGAGTGTGATTTTCGAGCTTTATAAAACTATTATTTGTGCGTTTCTGCCTTTGTATTCATATTCAATCAACAGAAAGAATTATCCCACAGTTAACAGTTTATGGTTACGCCATTAAATAACGTTTTACATAATATTATCTGCCCCTTGAAATTCTCTACGGAGATTTAACAATGAGGGTTGACCATCTTCGTTTTGGGCGGGAGCGCTTAAGATTGGTAAAGTAATTAAACAAAATTATGCATATTTCTTTTGTTCGGACCTTCTCTTCCGATTCGCATAAGAGTAATTACTTCTAAATTTCCATTCAAGCGGCCTCAAGCAATTTTTGTATGTTATCTTATCCTAGTTTAATTGTAAAATTATTACGCAGCGTTGACAATGTAAACTCTCGGTCTCGCGCTAGCGCGTGCAAAGAGCAACTTCCGGTAAACAAATGGCTGAATTGTACAATGTAAAATTCGCGTAGAGAATCAAAAACGTAGGCAACTTACAATATATCGTGAATGCTAAAAAGTATTATTGTAACTTACTTGCACTTTTTTCAATCTACAAAATAAACACTATTTTATAAGAATACGTCCATAACGTTTTTACCCGTTCTAACAAACTCTGACATAGAATATAGACGGAATATGACATATTAAGTACTTATAAAACAAAATACAAAAATACAACTGTGAACAACTAATGTGAATCCACAAAAAACCGGTGTGAACATATGTGATCCGAAAAACAAAAAAGGTATGATATGATGTATAAATAAATCTCTGACAATACTTTAGTTTGCAGATTGTTTTTAGCTATAAGCGTTGATCGTCATTACCTATAACAATTATCGTAACTTCATATAGAAGTCGGTCCTATCATCATATGGTTATCAATCAAAGATGATGATCTTGATCTTCCTTCTTTGTACTGGATACCAAAATTACATAAATGTCCGTACAAACAACGCTTTATAGCTGGATCTGCCAGATGTACCACTAAACCACTGTCTCAACG
>JAULBM010296169.1:0-15239 GCA_032357055.1 Geukensia granosissima | reverse complement strand
TTCATGCCATGTTTGGTTTCAATCCATTCAGTGGTTCTCTAGAAGAAGTTCAAAATGTAAAATGTTGACGGACGGACAACAGATGGACGACAGACAGACGACGGACGCCAAGTGATGAGAATAGCTCACATGGCCTTTTAGGCCAGGTTAGCTAAAAATGGGGGAGCAAGTGTGGAGATCTAATTTTAATTAGATTGGTAATCTGATAAAAGGAAGTTAGTCTAATGTATACAACAGATGAGAGTGCCCAACTTGGACAGGCAGTAAATTTTACCACATTATCATGCTGTTAGTTTATATCACAATTATTTTTCAGTTTAGATAACAATCCATCACCAAATAAATATCTTTTGTTGTAGTGACAAGGGTGTAGAATCCCTTCTTTTGATCTGGTTTTTTTTTTTTTGGGGTTGAGCGAACATTTAACAAAGACTTGATTGGCTTACAATTACTTGTATTTTCTGTAATGCTTATGAAAACGCTATTAATTGGGTTAAATTACTACAGAGAAACAGTTTTCCAAGGTTTACCAATCTTATCTGATGTAATTATGTTTACTTCATCTAAACAATCAAGCTCTTTATTTTGAATTATGTGGTAAAATGGAAATTGCATGATCAGTAAAAGCCAAGCATAAAACAGTACAAAAATTACTGGAGGATTCACACTAGTTTTAATAAAAAAAACAATTAGAGATACTTGTAGCTTTGGTGAAACTGGAAAAAGATTTCCAAATTTTGGGCAATTCCCAACATGGATAAATACTGAAAAAAAAATGATGGGTCCCAATGAAATATGGTGGTTATGGATGAGCTGTCAGCTGTACCAATACAGTGTATAAATTATCACATCTTTAAAAAAACAGAATTTCTAACATCTAGTAATAGTCTGATCCATCTCAGATGACTACTTCCATAACTAATCAATACACATAGTCAATAAATGGCAGACTATATTCAAGAGCCTCAAGGCAATTTAGAGAACAGGGTAATCTGTTAATAGAAAACATGGCAAGTTGACAACAAAAATACAAATCCTAAAAATAAAATAAAAACAAGCATAAAATAAAACTGTTCATTAGTTTGTACAAAATAAGGCTTTCTCAAGCGGACTGAACAACCAACCATCGCAAAAAAAACATGCAAGAAACCACCAAAATGTTTATACTACCTTCACGGCAAAGTGGAAATAATTTTTCGGTAAAGGGTATTGCCCAATACCAAACAGACACAGTTGATGAGATTTCCACCTGATTTTGTGATCTCTCTGAGAGCAACTTCATGATGCAAGCCACATTCTAATTTATCTTGAATAGCCTGTGTAGAGAGACATGCTAAAGCGATTAGAGTTATTCCTCTTGAAAGAAAGCCTTGACATATTTAAGCAATATGAAAAATCCACTTAACATTATGACTGATGAAATCTGACAAAGTAAGCATGATCAGTAACAGTTATATGTACTGTATAAATATACCTTACAAAAAGCTGAGCACAATCTTAACATATAATGCATCTTTTTTAAAGATTATTTTATTTGAAATGATGTTGAATATTATAGTTTGCAAAGTAAAATTATATATATAGGAAATTGACGGCAACAAATTGATATTTGTCTTCTGTGCTTAAAAAAAGGGACTAAAATAAGCTTTTTTTGTCATGTTTGTAATAATCATGGGGTTAACAATAAAATTAAAACTGGAGGTCCAAGATAATAGTTTAAAGTTGGAAGAGGGGCAGTCCATGTTTTCATCAATGTGAATTTTTTACAAAAATTTATAGTGAGGCCAAAAGAATTTGTCAGTCATGTCTGTTTCAGGTTACATGTTGAAAATAAAAAGGGCTGTAATGTGAATTAAGTTTATTTTAACCTTGGCAAAATCCAGAAACATGTTGTATTTGTCTTACCCTTGCCTTGGTTTTATTAAAATATATCACTTGGAAGTTCAATAATTATAAAACAGCTGCAAATATTTTATGTTTTGAGTAAATATTTTAACAGAAAAATTTGCAGTAATGACTATTGAATCCCCCTATTGTGAAAATGGATGGCTGTAATTTTGATTTTTTTCAATTTGCTTAAAAATAGCATAGGGCCACTGGTCAAAAATTGGTGTTTGTAGGGTATTAACCTTAAACAGGCTAAAGTTTTGGCCTTTATAGTAAAAGATGAAAGCACATCTGCATTATGAGAAAGAACATAGATTTGTTGTTTTTGTATTCACTTTTCTTATACATGTACTATCAAATACTTTAATTATTGTCTTTAAAACAGGACAAGACATCAAATATTGTTTTAATTTATGACATAATATTTAAAAAAAAGTTAGCCTAAAAACTTATTTCTACAAAATTTCCAAAACTTCCTGTATCCTCAAGCCATACATTTGTATGAAATTACATTTTTACTGAGGCAATTAGCTTGCTGTCAGATATGAAGGAGTGCTTACGTCAACATGTCAGATACAAAAGGAAGAAACATGAAAAATTATTAATATTACAAATTGAAATTATTTGATCTGATTTTCACAGGTTTTAATATAAATTCCTTGAAGATTATTGTTAAAGTACATGTATTAACACATGTATTTATACAGGTGCATTTGATTTCAATTTCATTCCAGTTTTTGTTACAAGCCCACATATTACTTTTCTAAAATAATAGGATAAAACTTCTATTTCATTAATAAATTTTAGGTATTGATATTAACAAAGATCTGTGAAAAATAAGTAATTTGAAGGGAGATTTGTACATTTGTAAATGCAATATCTTTTTTTATTGATTTTCTTTTATTAGGAATAAAAAAAACAAATATCCATTTTAAAATGACTATTTTTTATTAATTTTTACTTCTTTTTTTATTTCAAATATTAAATGAAGCATCTAATTAGTACTCTTTGACCGGCAAATGATATATGAGTGAATGACAGCACCAGGTCCAAGCATGTTTATATAAAGCAGTGTAATTACAGGATGATGCATGTGACTGTTTCCCAGATATCTTTAGGTGGAAAGGTTGTATTATTTTTCATTAAATTCTCTTGGTAAGCATAATATGATGCAAAATGATACAAAAGCAAGACTGGATAAATGGGAATTTGCAATTACATTTCAAAATTTTCAGATAATTTTGGGGGTCTTTGTATTATTTGCCTGAACTAATTTCAGATAAATATGTGTTATTGTAATAGTATAAAAAATTCTGGATCCCTTCTTTTATATGTGTAAAGCATTAAAATCTGGGTTTAATTAAAAGAAGGTGATGAAAATACTGACTGGCATGCATAAATGTATAATTTTAATCAATAATGTATAATGTATAATTATTTAAGTGATAATATAAACAGATGTGTGATTCAGATTAATTGTGATTATTGTGTTCCAGATATAAAAACGTGACGCAACTCTGTGATATAAATTGTTATAAATTATTTCAAACCTATATGTAAATGAGATGAATATGTTTTACATGACAGATACATACACTATAACTTTTCTCTCCTATTTCATCTCGACTTCTGTGTATCAGCCGACCATTAACATAGAGCATGTTTGCAGCGTCATCACTGTCCAGGCGTAAGATTCTGTATTTATACTGAGCAAGTTGTTTCATTTGCTGAAATTAAAGACATGTATGTGGAGAATGTGTACAATAATTTATAAAATTTGGGCATTAGTTAAAGAAATCTTCTAGTTTTAACACATGAACAAACAACGCAACTTTAAATGATGATATGATCAAATGATACCATGAAACAAACTTGCAATATGTAAGGAGACCACTATACAGAAAACATCATGGCTAAAAGGTCTTTAACTGTCTTAAATTTTCAAACACATTTCCCATTGACACGCAAAACTCACTGAAATATGTATAAAAATAAAATACTTGTTCATTGTACAATAAACATTCAATTCAGTATACATATTATAAGCACATGATTAGTACATGTAACCCTTCCATTTTCAGGTACACAATTTTACTGTATTTTAGAATATCTGTATTTGGATATTTGAACAAATACATGTGCACATTTTTTGCTGCAGCTCCAAATTTTTATCATTGCTTGTACATGAAAAACAAAATTTTACCTTCGCCAACTGCACACAATACGTCATCATTTACCAAAAGAATGGTCAGTTTTACCTTGAAAGTTAATTCAGCCTCCTCACTGTTGCCGACTGCAATGATATCCCATCCTGCCATGCTGACCATTGACTTGAGTCGTCGTGATGCTGGTACGTTGATGGGCGTGACATTGTATTCTGGGAAGGCATCCACAACGGCCTGGGCACCTTTTTCATTAGTTCTTCTACCAGTTCCAATTCCAACAAATATTTCTTTTCCTAAATTGTTAACAAAACCATTCATTATAGTAATTCCTGTCTTGAAAAACTACCTTTTTTTGCCACAAAAATGTCTTGTAAGACAGGTGGTTTCAAAATAGAGGTTTATCTGTTTTTAATTATGTAGAGTTGTGACACTTTTAATTGGTCTTCCAAAGAGGTTGGTCTCTCATGGCACAGATCTTTTAAGAAAGGTTTAACTATACATTTGTATCGAAACATATGTTATCATGGCAAACTATGTGTGCCTTTTATTTAATTAACCTCATCCATAAAAAGCAATAGGTGATTTTTAGCAGTATTAAATCCAGCAGATATGACTGGCTGGTCACTTTTTTAGTAATTGAATAAATTTGCTTATTGCATGTTGAATGGTATTAACGAAGGAAAAGAACTTTATATTCTATGTCATAGTTTGCTGGAATGGATAAATGGGTTGTGAAAGGGTAACTGTCTACCATATTCTTATAAAATAGTGTTTATTTTGTAGATTGATAAAAGTGCAATTAACTTGCTTTAATACTTTTTAGCAATCAGGATGTGTTTTAAGCTGTGCCGAGTTAAATTCTCTAGGGGGATTTTACATTTTAAATTATCCATTTATTTACCAGTAGTGGCCAATTGCACGCGGTAGTGCGAGACCAGGAGTTTACATTGTCAACAGTGCGTAATTCTAAAGTACTTTAACTAGGATTAATTAACCTGCAAAAATGCTTAGTGATGCGTCTGAATGAAATTTTAAAAGTAATTATTCTGATATGTATCGCAAAAAGGTGTCCGAATAACAAAATGTGTGCAGTTTTTCAAACTACTTTATCTAGGTCAAACTTCAGCACTCCCGCCAAAAACAAAAATGGCCAACCCTCAATGTTAAATCCTCGTAGAGAAATTCAGAGGCAGATAATAGAATGTTAAATGCTTTTGCATAGTGTAAAGCATGAACTGTAAACCGTGGGATAATTCTTTCTTTTGATTAAAAATAAATACAAAATGCACATGTAATTTAAT
Organism: Geukensia granosissima; assembly: GCA_032357055.1. NCBI lineage: Eukaryota > Metazoa > Mollusca > Bivalvia > Mytilida > Mytilidae > Geukensia > Geukensia granosissima. The sequence continues at coordinate 9,886 of JAULBM010296169.1, read as the reverse complement.
TAAGCCCCAAATTCACACTCCAGAAAAGCTTGACAATACAGTATAATCAGGTTATGGTACAAAGGGGTGTTGGCAGGGGAACTATTACATGTACATACTATTTATGTGATTGGTTAAATGGAAAACAGAATCATAAAATTTCATTAAGATACATACAACTGTATATCTATTTGAACATGATCTATGGGTATGAGATTGGAGGATATATGGATTTAAATAAAAGCAAATATTTGGAAATTATTGAAAAATATATATATTGTTCATGTATTTAATAATATATCTGATCTCTATCATATCTAAAAGATTTAGCAGACTTAAAAACACCTTTATTATTTCAAATATTTAAAAACAGCAAATAACAAAAATATAAAAAAGGTAAGATTACAAATAAATATGAATGGGAAAGAGTACATCAAAAATATCAGTAAGTTTATAACCTCTGATTCATATTTGTAACTGAAAATAAAAGCCAACCACACACATGTATAGCCTTCAACTAAAATAGTTTGTTTGCTGTTTACCCAGAAATATGGTCTTTTCTATATTAGTATTTTGTGATACCTGACAAAATTTGTTTTGAAGTAAATATTATAATATTACATGTATGTCTGAAATAGTAACTTTTCCCTTAATATTTCAGCTTTTATAGAAGTTCTGGCTGATTGGATTTCCATCTACTATGAAGTGACTGTTTATTGCTATCACTGTGGTCTGAAAGCTTGAGCTCAAAGTATAGCACAGTTTTTACTGAATGAGGTTAATGACCATTAAACTTCAATATACGGCCAGGTTGTCTAAACTTTGTTTTAGATAAAATTAATTTTTGTATTGGCTATCTTTCAAAGATAAACAAGCTGTTGGGTGTTTTTTTTACTTCATACACCATGTGTACACAGCATGCTGTATCTTTGACAAAGGCAATAAACAAAAATGTCATTAAACTGATAATATCCACCTGTTGCAAGATTTTAATAAGATATCTTCAAGTAAATTTTAAAATAGTATAAGATTGAAAAAGAGGTTTTTATACTTTAATTTCATTTCAAAAATCTATAATAGCATTCAATTTGATGACCAAGTTTAACATCTACCTGTTCTTCTTTAAAGTAAAACACCAACTGATGAAACATATAATGTAGGTTTATGTTACCTCAATGTAATGCATGTGGATTGAACTACACAACAGTGGTCTATCAAGCCAAAATTCGAGGGATGCAGCTCCCCTCTGCTCTTTTTATTTCTAAGGTGCAAGTACATGTAAAGCAGCTTATTTTCAATGAACTTAACCTGTTTTTCAATAACATAAACAGTCTAATTAAACTTCATATTGACTAAAAATAACAATATATTTGGTATTTCATCAATGTCATCAATATCAGTTGTGTCTTTTCAATTTTGAAATTGCCCTGAAGTGCCCTTGCAGCCACCCTCTGTCCTTAAATCCTAGCTTGAACACTGACCTAAGATGATATTAACAGCAGTATCATGTATTTTTCATGGGATTAAATTTGAGAAATACAGATAAACAAAAAATAAAAATGATAGAATGGGTAACAAGGTTTCAGGTCAGAAAGTTCTATGAACTGATTTATCATTACCTGTGAACAGGACATCACCACCTTCTACAATGGCTTCAGGGTCTTTGATTTCTACAATTGTCATTTTCATCTGACTCTGAAGGTACCGTCTGATCTCACTGACCTGTGTTAGACAGAAAGATGTGAAATAAAATGCATGCATTTAGTCATACAAAACATTCCGTTTTAAAAAACTGTATTTGTTGTTATGTCGAAGCATCTACAAATGTATATATCACCTTACATTAGAAATTGGTGTGGCTAGACTTTTTCAAGCAAAATTTCTATAAGGAAATGGCAGATAATGCTTCCAAGATGATACTAGAGGATAGTTAAATAATAAAATTAGATGAAATGAAACATTTTAAAGGATTGTATCCCCCATACAATATTTGCTTTTTTCACAAAATTGTGGGATTCAGATCTCATATTATAACCATCCATCGGACAAAACTCTTAAATCGAAACACTTTTGTAGCTTGAAGTAAAATAATGAGATTTGCATAAAGATTTTTGGCATTTTGTTTCATATTTTTTGCATGCAAGTCTCCAAAGTTGAATTTTTCACTCAGAAAATATCAATATTCCATATTTATGACCAAAAAGGAGATTGTCCATAAGACATTTAAATGGTAATTCACCTGCCATCATGACCATCGTATACTGTTTACTTATTCATAAAATTTATTAGTTTTAATTAGTGACTGTAATGAGATTTCTGGTACATCACACTGTCATTCCAACAGAACAGTTATTGCTACACTGTATTAATATTTCTGAATTATTGTACAACATACAATTTTTTATTTGTATTTGTTGTCAAAACCATTTATTTCTAATTAAATAATACACTGTACCAATTAGTTACAGGATGTGAAATTACCCTCAGTTATTTTGTTAGTCAGTTGCTCATGTGAAGTTGTTTATTGGGGCAATATACTGAAGGATTAGTAATACTCCCAAAGGATCTGATAGAGCTGATAGTCGTAGTTTAAAATCAGAGTGAATTGGAAACTGGTCAATTCAATTAAAATGAACATTGCACAATTACCAGGATTTCATGTTTATGTTCATTTTGTCATAATACATGTCATGCATGTAGTAATCCCACTTTGCCTGAATCTGGCATTCAATTTCATCTTATGACCCTCAGTCTTCCCATCAATCAATCAAGTATTTAAGATATGTAACCCTTTTCAGTAGGTAACTCATTATAAGATTAATGGGGGAAATTTCTCTATCCTGACAAAAACAAATAATGCTAATCAACATATTATTCATTTATAAAGCATTTGTAAAAAATGTTAAAATAAATTTACAAATACAACATGTATGATGTTACCAATGTCCTACTGATCCAATTAAAAATTTAAAAATTCATAATTTTTGCTGTTTAAACCAAAAATAAAGTGAGATGGATCTTGCAGAACACAAAAAGAACGTGTGAAATACTGAAATGTGAAAATCAGGAATCTAAAAAATCTTGCATACAATGTACCATTAGAGCCATTATTTTCCTAGTTCTGCATACCACCAACAACACTTTTGAATCATGAAGTCTTATGAAAGTGGGGGGGGGGGGGGGGTTAACCCAAACATAATACTATTCAACCAAAATGTAAAGCCATAACAATTTTTTTAAATTTTTGAAGTGTTCATAAGTTGCCATTTAACACCCACTCCATGGAGTTTGCAAACCCAGGTGCATCCAGGGACGTCCCTGCACCTCTGACACTGTAAAATTATACTATAGAACCTACCTCTCCCTGTCGTGTTCTGCTGCCTGGTCTGGTGATGAGTGCAGTATTCCCAATGGCAACAACACAATCATCAACAAAAGGACATTCGGGATATTCCTCTGTGCCTTCGAGCTCAATAGGTCGTACATCACATTTCTTTAAAGTTTCTACTAAATCTTTATGTTCCTGGCGAGCTCTTGTCATGTCAATTTCAGCATTTGGATCATATTTTTTAGCACTGTTTTCAAAGCTATCTGGAATTCTTACTAAAATTGCAAAATTATACTCAAAGGCGTTGCATTCGTATTTGTTTGACATCTTTGATCTTTGATGTTTCTCTACAGTCTAGTAAGTTGTGAGCCTTTCTTCTTCTCTTGAATGAGTAAACTTCCGGTTTCTGACGTCACATTTTTTAAACTTCTTGAACTCGCCGCGGGCAGGTTTAATCAATTATCTTTTAATTGAGTGACGCGTGCCTTTTTACAAATAAAATTTGTCTAATTTCTTAATTGAATTTTGAACTTTTTACTGAACCGAAAAAAGAATTTTAACCTACCCGAAAGTTTGTTAAGCGTAGGCGTGGGTGCGGTCAGGGACACTGTCACATCATGTAGTTTCATACAAATTTATAAATCTAAATTGTGTTTCTTTTTTATTTCTCTATATATATGTTTTGTTTATTGATTGCCATAACCATTGATTGTAAATGTGTTTGAACTTATAATAATAAATATTGTCTATTATATTTAGAATGTCACAAAACAGTTTTCTATAATTATTTGAACAGTCCCTTTTGTGTCTGGCTTGTTCTCGCCTGATTTAATGTGTTTTATATACCTCGATTTTTTAGACTGTTCGTTTTTTTATATTAAAAAACGCGCGTGTGTATTACAACATGCAATGTATAGTTATATAATATTCAAAATGTTAGTAATTTGAAACTCAGTTTGAAATTAGTTATTTATTGAGATTACAAGTAGTGAACAATAAATGGAGTAGATTTTTACTGCAGCCTTATGTATTCAAACGAATAAGGCCCAAGTTTGATAAAACTTACCCGGTTGACGTACATTTTTTTCTTTAAAGTAATTTTAATTTCTGCCCTTTGGCATGACAATCTGTGCTGAAAAAATCACCCTAAAAAGAACTTGAAAAATCAAGAGCAGGCATTGTGGCACTCAAGACCTACAAAATTTTAAATAATTTGGCTCAATCATTCTATACAGGGACGTATTCTATATACGTCCCTGTTCTATATAAAAAACTTGATCTGTGTCAAAAACTCTAAATATGCTTTTTGATACAGTAACAGCCCAGCCTAGGACGACAACAAAGATCTTTTTGCGGCTGCTTCTCTGAGGAAAAGCTTTGCACATTTAAGTCTACTTAAGTCTTGGAATGGTACTGATTGTCAGTGCTCTGTTTGTAAACTTTAATTATTTTATCTTATTTTACTGCAGCACATCACATTTAAATACTAGTCGCTAATGGGTTTTCTGTGATATACAGCAAAGTGCTTTAATTTATATCTCAAACAAATTTTAGTTTTTTAACATATAATACTACTTAATTTTAAATTTTTATCATTAGTGTTTATTAAAAATTTACCGAAACTAATAGTTCTGGTTTTTAGGCGTGAAAGTATATAGATCTGATTGTTGGGATTTACAAAAGGGACCAAGCGAGGCATTGCCACTGACTCTGAATCGAACTCCTCTACAATTTTTCCATATACAATTTTATTGCTTTTCAGTTTGTTTTATTATGTATATGCTGGTTTATTGTTTTGCTTATATGTGTTTTTATATTCAATCAAACTCTCGGTAGAGCTTGTGTTTCTATGTTGTATGTAATGCCTACTTACTAACTTTCTTAATTATACTTGCGCGGTAAAATGAAAAGACGTCTAATACACAACGTGGCACATTACAAATACCTCCGAATATTAATACAGATAATTATAGGGTATTTATTTCCATTTCAGTTTCTTTAAATCATGAATTTTGCCGTCTAGCAACTTTATTTGCAAACCAAATGTGGTCATTTTTTGGTCACAACAAAGATAATGATGATACGTCCCTTATTCCAATTTATAGCTTTTCAAAAATAGTAACTTGCTTTTGAAAAATTTGATTTAATAATTTTCCCCACTATAACTCAATGGGAATAATTTCTTACCGTAAACGAGGACAGGTACATAGGTAGTATTAGGATACCTAATCCAGCCAATCAGGGATAAAATCCATTCCGTGTAAGTTGCTTATCAAGGTTTCGATGAATGCAGATTGGCCAAAGTAAATATTTGGGTGATATCTTCAAATATGCTTTAAAATCAACAAATCTACATTAAAGACGTTTTGTTTATACAGCAAGCACCAAAGCATCCATACTGGTTAAGAATAAGCATGAAAGAAATAAAATTGTTTAAGTAATAATCGCACCAAATTCACAAATTCCCATTTTATCAATTCATTCATTTGTTTATAAATTTTCAGCTCACCCGTCCAAAGTCTTGTGAGCGTTTACCAGCTCTTGGCATTCATTTTCTGTGAAATATTGAAATCTTCTATACGACCTTACAGCACTTCTCAAATCAAGATTAAAAGTTCTAAATAATTTTTTTTTCTCAAAAAAGGAACAGGAAAAAAACGATACAAATCTATTGTTATCGTTAAAAGCCAGACATTCTTTGTTCAACACAACACAATATTAAAAAACAAAAACATAGAAGAATATATAAATAATTTTCAAGTTTGGCGGACGAGTTTTCAGAAGATGATCAGCATTCTAACGGGTACTTATTGTGTTCTTCTTCTTGAACAACCTGTTTCGTAGTCATTTGAAGCTGAAATTCTTCGAAGGTAAAAGGCAGAAAACTAAGAAAAACCTGTTACTTTAGCTTCGGTTCCATAGATGTTCTTCTTTTATTGAAATATGTTCAATTTATTGATTATCTTCATCCCATCTACCCAAATGAGCTTGAAATCTCATATAAAAAACTTCCAAGCAAAGTTTGTTCTTCATCTCAAAGTCACAGTTAGGCCTTCAACACGGAGAAAAAAATCGCACCTCATTGTAAGTTCAAGACGGCCCCTAACACCGGTTTAACCGGAATTCTTTGCTAGATGTCGACGACACTACATCTGTGCATTGAAGCACACAAATGCGGGCTAAGGTCAACAAATTACAGATAAGATCTTTTAGTCTTGATTTGATTTGTGCGTTGTATAAAGTCCAGTGAGAGATCAAAAGTGCATAGTCCAAATGACAACACAAAATTAAAACAAACTAAAAGATTAAACTAAAACAAAAGGAACTCAGGTTTGAAATCCATGAACTCCTTTAAAAAACAGGAATGGGATCAAGTGCTCTAAAATGGTAAGCATCTCCTGTCGTAGAATCCTTAAACTCTAATCCAGGTTAATGTCAATCCGAGAAGAGGTCAACTTTTTTGTATAACCGGTAACAGGTCCATAACTAGATACACCGATACCATAAGGATCAAACAATTCGTAATGGGGACCATATAATTTTAGTAGGGACGACTTCATCCTTGATTGGATGTATCCTTATTGTAGTAATTCATGCGACAACAGTAATGCTTTCTTCAGAAAATTCTGATATTTGGATCAGGCATGAGATTATCGAATCAACTGCGAAACATAAACCCCGTAGGCAGGGGAGTTTACAATAGGAAAGTTGAAGTCATCTCGATTGTCATTAATCTTTGAAAGAAGTTTCCCTTTTGGTTAATTTCGAGGAATAGATCTAGGTATGAAGCAGATTTTGTTGAGTTTGTGGTCTCCTTAATTTCATATTTGCTGGGAAATATATTTGGTCGAGATATTCGCTGAACTTAGGACTATTCAATGACAAAACAACATCGGTATAGCAAAAAGTAAAATTAAACGATCTGACCAATTTCTTTTTGTTATTTGGCAGGAGTTGCTTCATATGAGTACAATTTTTAAATAAAAGTCGGTTTTAGGGGCGTACAAATTGTGCCCATCGGAATGCCAATAGTCTGTTAAAAATTTTGTCAATCAGAAAGTCAAGACTTTGAGAACATCTATTAGCACAGGCGTTGTCTTCTCTAACAAAGTAAGATATCTTTTTGCCTTAAACCAAATATTAATATCTTGGATTTATATTCTATGTAACAAAACACTGATCTACCAATTTCATAGTTTAAACATATTCATTCTAATACGACACACAATACAAAAATACAATCATAGATAGTTTACAAATATAAGATTCGAAAACAAGCCACAGAAGGCTTACCAATTTCTTGAGACGGTCTTTAAGTTGTGACCGTGAAATCGTGATATAAAGGTTTGAAAAGTCAAACGTTTAAATAGATGTACAAAATTTTAACTCAGGTGAAAGATAAAAATTTCACATCTCCTGCAAAATTGAAGTTTTGAAACCATTTGACTCCTTTTATACAGAAAACGGTAAATTATATCAGAACTTTTAATACAATTTTCCATGACGAATCATTTGGAGAAAACCCCATCAATATCGGATGAAATTTTTTTTTATTCCATATTATACAAATTGAGTCCCCCAACTTTGACCCCTTTAGCTCGAAAACGGTAAAAGTTAGAGAAAACCCGTTGATATATATTACTGAAAGTTCTCATTGAGAGGAAACAAATGCAAAAAAAAAAACAACATCAAAATCAGATGGAAAATAAAAATTTCACATCTCCTGCAAAATCACATTTTTTAAACCCTTTGACCCCTTTTTTACAAAAAGCGGTAAATTTTACGTAAAAATGCTTGGAGTAACCTGTATTGCATTTTTCATTAAGAATCATTTGCAAAAAAATCCCATCAAAATCTGATGAGAAATAAAAAAGTTTCAAAAATTAGGGCGTGACCTTTTTTTGACATCTCAATAACAGTAAGAGATAGGTCATGACGCTTGTGGCCTATTATGTTGACTTTTTCAAGGGGAATATATAAAAAAAAACATCAAAATTGGACAAGAAACAGAGAACTTGCATTCAAAATACAAAATTACCAATGTTAAATAAATATGTAAAATTAGGTATACTATATGTACATTTCAAGGAGTAACCTCTCATCAGTAGCATTAGAACCGAAACATAGGAAGTCAAAGATTCAAATAAAGCAAAAGCAGCACTCGAATCCAAACAATTCGAAATGGGAAGCCAATTACGACGGCGGAGACAACTTCTCAGTGCATTACTTTTCGAGGCTTTTCTGTATTTTAGTATTTTAGAATTTTAGCAAAAACGATTTCTGTCTGCCTCTTCGGTATCTCCGATTCCTTTCAGTACTACTGATAAACTAGCAATACAAAATCTGATCACATATTAAAAAAACATCGCCAAACAAACGATGATATAAACACAATTGATTTTACACAAATTATTGAAAACAAATTTAACTGACAACACAGATGTGTTATATTTGATTGAAGTAAGTGACACCAAGGTGCTCAAAAATAAATCTAAATGAAATTTCCATCATCAAATTCTATTAGATGGCAAGTGAAATAGAGATCTCACTCAAAACTGAATTAATTCTGACTTTTTCCGTACAGAGCGAAACACTTATTGAACTCGAAATTAAATTTAAAAGTAGATGCCGTAAATAAATCTGCTAAAAAGCCAATCGTGTATAATAGATTAAAAAAATCTATTACTTCAAAAGGTTTATCAAACGCAATTGGACGTGGTTCAACAAGTAAAATAATAAAGATGATTTTTAAACATTTTTACGTTAAATTTGAACGTAGATCTGCAAGTTTCGTAAAAACACATCCAATATAAAAGCTGACATTCCCGACTTCAAAAATAAACAACAGTTACTCGTTTGCAAATTACAATAAGAAAACAGATCAGAAGTATTATATTATTAAAATCATGGTGAATTTTTTGAAACGACGAAACGTTAAACTAGCAAACAAAGAAAAAGATGTTAATCCCAGACGCACTCCAGGAAATTCTAACACCCAAAAATGAATCAACAGTACCTGATTTATAGGACTGTTCATAGGAAGACATTCGTACCGAGTCTAAAATAAATTAATTCAAAGGCGTGCGAAAAACATGAAATATTGTTAGCTAGAAACTTACAGAAGAGACCAAAGGGTAAACTCGGCCACCCTTTGGTGTACCTTGCGACCAGTGCTATGGCAACACATCTGACCAAAGCCAAATGAACAGTTGTCAAACTTTACAATTCGGTTTTCTCTTTTATATTATACTTCATGAAAATCCAATTTGTTGAGGACTTTTATAATTTGTATAATAAATATTGTATACTTTCATTTTAAAAAATGAAACAATTGACAAAAAGGGTCTACTTAATGATGACTCTGTAATGTAAATCATCAGTTCAGACAAAAAAAACAAGGTCATTTAGGAGATAACTGTATTGTATTTTAAGCTTTGGGACGTAAATCGTAGATTTTACTGTCGCAAATTGAGTTTACCTGGCTACGCGTATCGGAGCCAGATAAACGGATATTTGCGACAGTAAAATCAAGATTTACGTCCGAAAAGCTTAAAATACAATACGGTTATCTCCATTCTA